>JAHBCN010004924.1:0-59454 GCA_019359885.1 Listronotus oregonensis | reverse complement strand
TTTTAAATTGTTAAAATAATTTATTTTTATCAAATGCTCAAAATGTGCCCGTTATTGGCAAAACAAGCTTTTTTTTAAAATTTCCCCGCAGACTATTTTAGTGTGCATTCATTCCAATTTTTTTTTTTGTGTTACCTGCTACAGAAAAAAACACTGCAATAGCAAAATTTTTTAAGACGTTTGGGGAACCAGTTAAATTTATTTTAAGGATTGTCATTTTGACATCGTTAGTTTAAAATTAAGAATCTTGTTTTTAAAATTCTCTCAGAGAGAGAATAGGAAAAAATTTTCCTATATGGGGCTAAGATCGATGGGGGTAGAACCGCCAGAGTATTCAATGAGAGGCATCAAAAAAAAAAAGGGTGGGGCATAAATATGTAATGGAATTGGTGCGTAAGTTTGAAAAAAATGGATCTGTATGCAACAAGAAAGTACTAAAAAAGGGTTTTAGACGAAGCACGCCGGGTTTGGGAGGTACTGGGAAAGTTCGCAATAGATCCGACGTTGTCTATTCCAAAGTTGACCAAATTTCTACGGGTTCCGTGCACAAAATTTTAAAAAGAATAATTTTTTTTCCTACAAAATACAAATTCTTCATGAACTTAACGAAGACGATTATGATAGAAAAAGGTAAAATTTTTTGCGAATCAATGGGGCCAGCGGATTGATGAAGACCCTCATTTGATCAAAAATATCTTTTTTTCTGACGAATCAACTTCCTTCTTAAATAGAATTCTTAATAGACATAACTGCAGATATTGGGATAATGAAAATCCGCACATATTTCAGGAAGGACATACTCAATTTTAGAGAAGATCAACGTTTGGGCAGGTATTTAGGAAAAAAAAAAAATTTTAGGGGCCCTTTTTTTCTGGAAGAAAATTTAAGGGGGGAAACTGTATCTAACCCTTTTTTGGAAAATGCGAAAAACCCTTCTATCGCCCAAATTTTTTTGGAAAATCAGGTGGATGAAAATGGTGCTATGGAACTCAGTGAAAATAATTTGCATTTCCAGCAAGATGGAGCCCTCCCCACTATGCTTTAGCAGTTCGAGAGTGGTCAATGAACTTTTTCCGGACATGGATAGGCAGACGATGCCATCGAATGGCCAGCACGGCCCCCAGACTTAACCCTCTAGTTTTTTTCCTCTTTTTTTTAAAAGTAAAGTGTACAAAACCCCACCTGCAAATTTTCCAAAGAACTTAAATAAAAATTTACACTAGAATGGGGAGGTATTACCAAAAAAAATTTTCCCCCAATTCCCCCAAAATTTAAAAAACAGTTTTTATTATTGTCTCGCCAATAACGGCGCACATTTATTTGATAAAATAAATTTTTAAAACCGATAAACAATTTTAAACATTTTTTTACTTCTAAGTCGCTTCTACGTCCATCGTTTTAAAATTTTTTCTTAAAATTGGGATAGCAAATTTATGCCGCTTACAATGATTTTCACACTATGGGGGTTCCCTTTTTGACATATCAAAGGAAGTTAACGGGGGTTTGGGGAGGCGACCGATAAAAAAAAAATACAAAATTTAAATTTTTCCCCCCGTATATCTAAATCGACGTGTTTTTTGTTTTTTTTTGAGTTTTTTTTTTTAAAATATTTGGGGGGTTTTTGGAAATTGAAAAAAATGTATTTAAAAATCAAATTTTTTGGATCAATGCAAAAAAAAAATTTTTTTCCCCTTTTTGCATACCACACTCTATGGTTTCAAAAAAAAAGTTTCTTTAATTTTGAGTTTATCGGCTCCTTAAGAAGATGGATCAAAAGTATGGGGGTTTAAGGGGAAAAAAAAATTAATTTTTTTATTTATAGATTTGCTAGATATTGTTCATAAAAGGATCAATTATTTAAAGGAGTATTTTAAAAAAGGGAAATTTGGTCGGGGAAGGACTAATTTTCATTAAAAAAATCGGGGGTTTTTTTAAATTTTAAAAAAAACCAATATATTTAAAATTTAGCTGCATTGGTTTTTTCATGATTAATCATAATATTGTTAATTGTTAGGGGGGGTTTTTAATAAATAAATAACAAGATTATTTTTTTTTTGAATTTAAAGTGTATAGACGAATGTACAGTAACGGCCATTAAATATTGGGAATTTTTTTTCCTTTTCGTGTGGTTTTGAAACCACTAAAATATAAATACCTTTTAAAAAAACCTTAATAAAGAAATAGGTGTCGGTATTTCAAAAAAATTTTTTTAAAAAGGGAAAATTTTTTTTGGAAAAAAAAGTATTAATTATTCATTATTTTGGAGGGGGTTGGGCCCCAAAAGGGAATGGGGGGGAAGAGCAACATAAAAAATTTTTAAATTTATTTTTTAAAAAAAAAAGGCAGGAAAAAACCCCTTTAGTGAAAAGGGGAAGTGGTCCTAAACTATCGAAACAATAATTTAATTAATGTTTTGAAAAACCAACCATTTAAATCTGTAGATACAGAAAAAAAGAAAGCAATTTTCCAGCATCGGTTGAAACGGCACGGCGAAGAAAAAAGGCAAATATCCGAATTGCGCATTGGATTTGCTCTACAATTTTTTTTAAACCCCATTTTTTAAAAAAAATAATATTCACCGATAAAAAAGTTTTCCCCAAAGGGGTACAAGGGAAAATTTAAGGGGTTTTCCCCAAGGAACACGATTTGGTAAAAAAAAATCCCAAAAGGGGGAAGTAGTTGGCGATTTTCGGTATTTTTTGGGGGGGGGAAAAGTGCACAAGGACTTGGTGTATGTTATTTTATCGAAGAAAGGTTAAACAGGTAAGATCTACACAGAATATCATGCTCCTTTTGTACTGGATCGTTTTTTAGACAGATATTTTATCTTTCAGCAGGATAAGTGCCCCCCTTTATATCGTCGCTGACAAAAAGGGGCGAAAGCGCCAGTTTTTCCTTTTGGGGGTTAGCCCCCCAAAAAATTTTAAAATTTATTGGTATCTAGGACGTGACAAAGTGGGAACGTCCATCTATAGCCCCCTTTTGGGATCCGCTATATCGTCTAATAACAAAATTTTTATATTACAGGATCTGAAAAAGGGGCGAAAAAACCCAAAAATGGAGTTTCGCCTATTTGTCACATCTCAAAAAAGTAATATTGGCTGTTACGCCTATAATTTTCCATTCCATTTCTTTTTGTTATTATGGGTTGAAAAAAAAACGTTTTTTTTTTTTTAATTGGGGGGAGTTTTTTTTCGTTCTAATTATTATTATTATTAGATTCGAACTTTTACTCATACCGGCTGGCCTGCCAGTATGTTTTACAATACATTTGAGTTAGAGGTACCGTGCCTTTTTTTTTTTGTGGGAAGTGCAAAGCCGCAAAGTAATTATTATTATTGTAAAAAGTTCTGCATCTAAAAAGGTAAGTTTGGTTTTTTAAAAAAATTGTTTGTTAAAGAATAGTTTTAAAATTTTTTTAAAATTCTATAAAACTATTTTATTGAAATTTTTTTCTTACAACAAAGCTTTCAATGTTATTTGAGGTTATGTCTATGTAGTATAAATGTAACTACATAAGTATTTTTGTATGTTAAAATTTAAAAAGTTTTGGTATTTCTCCAACGTTTTATAATACTGAAGAGTGGTAACTTGTTTTTTTGTTTTGGAAACTGATTTAAGATGGACGTACTAGTGAAGTGGGAAACGGTAAAAAAACGTTGTTTTGTCAAAAGACCTTCAACTTATTAACACGAAAAAGTGTACTTTCTGGGGAAAATAAAAAGGTTGGCCCCCCAAAAAGGAAATTTTTCTATGGAACTGTCTTTTACCACCGAAAAAGAACAAAATTTGTTATGATTCAAAAAGATGATAATATACCTCTTATTAATTTAGAAATCAATTCAAAAATTTAATATACCGCCAATCAATCTGGACAAACCTTCGGAAAGGGGGTTGTTTGGTTTCTACCATCAATAGAGGTCCTTCAGTAAGTATTTACTAAAGCGTCAATCTAGTACCAAACCAAGATTTAGAAAACCACTTATCAAATACGAAAATTTTGAACATTGTTGAAGAAAGTAACCCACTGATAATGAAGTTTTTACTGAGGTTATAGCCAGACCAATAATAGTATTCCCGAAGAAAACCAACTTAGCAGTTATGCTCGTATTGTCAATGTAAATCCAAAAAGATTTTATGAATAACCGTGATGAAGGACCCATTACAGAGCTGTCAGTTCTAAACTGTAACGACGAAGTATTTGCTGCATGTGTACGCTGTCAAGTATTGCTGTCTTAGACCCACTTTGATGATGACGACAACAACTGTAACGGACATGGTGAAAACAATAATATGTCTTTGGAAGATATCAACAGTGATTTTAATATAAAATTATAGAAAAAACAATGGACGACAAAAGTGTTACTGATACATTAGACGTGCTTTCTAGGTTTTGCCGTAGATGGAGAAAAAGGGAAGTACCGCAGTTGGGAAAGAAAATTAAAGAAAACAAGAGAAAAGCTGCCCATGTTTTGAGAACAGAAGGAAAAGGTTTATGTTAGTTCTGTGACAAAAAGTAAGCCTGCCAAATATAAAACCTCGCTGTGAAGAAAGTAAATGCAAAGCTACAGAGTGTAACAAACTAGACGAGGAGCAAAGACAGAAAATTTACGATGCTTTTTATAATACAAAAAGTTTTACAGCTACAAAGAGAATTTCTAGTGAGACATGTTCAATCAGAAGATATCAGAAGAAAAAGAACAACAGCTCAGATTTCTCGCAGAACAAGAACTTTAAAATATACCCTTCCAAATAATGCGGGAAGTAAAATACGTGTATGCAGGATTATGTTTCTTAATACACTGGGTATTTCAGAAAGACCTTGAGAACATCTTTGAGTAAATTGACTAAAGAGGGAATAGTAACGCTGAATAAGCGTGGAGGACGATACAAAAAGTTAGAAGAAAAAGATAAACAACTAAAAGACTCTATAGTTCATCATATACAAAAATTTCCACGAATGGAATCACATTTTTGTAGGAAATCAACTAGTAGAGAATATGTGCATCCAGACCTAACGAGGAAAAGAATTATGGTAGACAAGAACAATGTTGCACAAATTTTAGTAAAGAAGAGCCACCTTGCTAATAGCTATTTAGTACTGCCCCTTAAAAGAAATATTCTTCAAGTTATGACTCAGCCTATCCCAGTTTTAAATAAAGACTTGAAGAAACTTACTCGTGATAAGTATAATGATCTTGTGAGTTTATGCTCATGTCCTACACCGGTTGTAAAAGATCCACTTTCCAAACATTTTTCAGAGATCTTCCACATGAATAAAAGCTTACATTTTTCACTTAGTTAAAGCAGTTAAGGTATCGATATATTTATAAATTAATTAGCATTTACTTTTAGTTGTCATTATTATTTTTAGTTTATTCTAGCTTGTATTACGAATAAAATACTTAAAAGAACACATACATTTTTTATTTAATTCGAATGTTACTATAAAAGAATAGGCAAATCCAATATATCGTTCAAAAAAACCGATTCAATAGGCGAACCTCCATTAGGGCCATTTTTTGGGGTGATAACCAAGTATTCAAATTCGAAGTATGTATTTCGTAGGCATGTGTTTTGACCTACTAACACTTTAGATAATAAAATAATTAATAAACTATTTGAAAAATTATCGTGTTCCAAATAGGACCTATTTTCTTTAAACCGCTCTCCTGTAAATTAACAATTTGGCGCTTTCGCCTTTTTGCATTGTCAGCGCGATATGGCCTATCAGGGTTTTACCGTGGCCCGCGCGTAGCCCGGATTTAAATGTTATGGAAAATGTTTGGGGCTTATTAGTTAACAAAAATAAATGGGAAAATGAGTTAAGGCCGCAAAATGTAAACGAACTTAAGGATAAAATTTTAGAGGCGTGGAATGAGTTACGAGGAAATCCGGACTACGGTCCATTCGATGCCTGAAAGGCTAAACTCTGTCTTAGAAAAAACCGGGGCCGCAATAAAATATTTTCCAAACATATTTAAGTTTGTTTGAATTTATTAGATTGTTAATTAATTTATTAATTTGTTAGTTTTTATAAAATATAATTATTTTATAAATATATTATATTTATAAATTAAAAGTAAAACAAGGTAAAAAGGGCGAAAATCTATCATTTGTTAATTTCTGAACGGATAAAAAACATAACAGGCTATAATAGCTATTTATGTATCAAGGGCGTTACTGGGACTATAATGCCCTGAAGGTCGAAATAGCCCGAGGGCTAGATTTTGACCTGATGGGCATTATAGTCAAAAACCTGGTGCATACAATGCTTTATGTTTTACCCAAAAAAGAGTTTTTCAATGACTAATTACATTATTTATTCGCAATATAAAAAATAAGTTGCCCCTGTACCTGTATACGTAAGTAGGTAATGACTGGTGTTAAGTTTGACTTTGATGTTTCATTTCAGTTGGCATTTTTTATTTAACGATTTGCTCAAAATTGAAGAAATTCCACAAAATATAAGAGAAAAGGCCATAAAAGCGACTGAAAATCTTTTGCCAGTTAAATCAAGGCAACAGTATGATCGGGAGTATGGCATATTTGGTATTTGGAAAGATGCGAACGCAATTCTTCAAACCGAAAACGTTTTAATGGCATGTTTCCAGAAACTGGTAAGTTATTGATTTTATTTTAATACATATGTTTAACAAACTTTATTATTTTTAGTCGGAAAAATACAGTCCGAACTCTCTCTGGACCAAGTATTCCACCCTAAGGTCTACGTTGATGGTCTATGAAGATATAGACATTTCGCAATACCATCGTCTCATATCTTTTTTAAAAGTTAAGTCGAAAGGATACGTCCCGAAGAAGTCTAAAGTTTTGGAAGGAGAACAAATATTAAAATTTATTAAGAAGGCTCCTGATGATATCTACTTGGTACACAAGTCATATTGGTAATGGGTGTTTTTGGAGGTTTAAGACGAGATGAGTTGGTCAAAATGACCATTGATGACATTGAAGATAGAGGAACAGTCTTGGTTATAAAGGTACCAGAAACTAAAACTTCAACTTCAAAAAGTTTTACTATCATTGAAGAAGATTTAGGCGCTTTAAATTTAATAAAAAAGTACACAACATTAAGACCAGCTGGAATAAAGGAGCGAAAATTCTTTCTTACCTATAGAAAGGGTCGATGTACAACAACCCATTGGAAAAAATACCATAGGAAGCGTCCCAACATTGATAGCAAAATTTTTAAAACTGGATAATGCAGAAGCTTACACCGGCCAGTGTTTGCGTCGCACATCGTCAACTTTATTTGTTGACGCAGGTGCTTCGTTTGAAACGCTAAAACAACATGGGAAATGGAAAAGCTCTTCAGTAGCTGAAGGATATATAGAAGAAAGTATTTCATTCAAAAACAAAGTAGCCAAAATGATTGCCAATTCAGTTAATTCCGTATCGACTATTGAAAATTCTTTAATGGACTGTTCTTCTATACAAAATAGCGTTAGTGCTACACCGCTGCTACCATCACAAAAAACACCGACCATTCTATAGTGGGATCAGCTACATTTTCCGGGACATTTCAAAATTCTAATTTTTATTTTGGAAATAAAGTTTAATTTTAGTATTGTTTAAAGAAAAATTATTTTTTGTATAAACTTGATCTTTATTGTGAGAGAAATAAAATTGCATAAGCAATAAAATTTCCATATTGGCGCATTAGGGCATTATTGCTATCATAACATATTCCGTTTCTAAGGTATTATAGATCAATAATAGATAGGTAAAACATAAATTTCTGAACGCGATGGTAAATTTTCTAACCTATTATTGATTGAAATATCTAATTATCTATTTATGCCATACGTTTCTTCTCACCTGAATTACGTAACTACAAATGGATATAATTCCGACTTTACCCATCACATTATAGGTATATCGAAGCACATCTAATACCATAAATATTTGAATGAAAAGCGTTAAATCTACCACGAACAAAATTAAAGTAAACCAAATACAACCAGTTCATCCACAGCTTTTAAGTAATTCGAAAACTATTACTTCTACTCGCCCTGGGATACTTGCGTGACTAATCGGTTCAATAAAAAGATGACGCAACTTTCCATACAAATAATTAATTAATTTCATGTTCAACATTTATCATATGCCATTTAATTCAATTAAATCGTTTTATAAAAACGATATCATCTGTGAGCCTGTCGGAGAAAAAAAAAAGTATTTATAAATTTATTTATTTATGTTCATTATTAAGTAGAAATCAATTTATTAAAAGGCATATTACAAGAATTAATTTAGTTTGTTTTTAATTTAAAACGCCAGCAAAATAAACGGACATTTGATATAATGTTGTTGACTAAGATTTAAGAATTTGACATTGCATCTTAAACAATAAAATTTTCTGGTTAGGCAATTGACTGTGGGGAAATAAAAGGGGTCGATAGATTGATAGTACTACTCAGATGGGGTATCGCTTGGAAAGACCTACCTCTGTATCATACAGAGGTACTTCTCGAACTATCGATAGGGGTCTTTCCAGGCGATACCCTATCTGGGAGCTCAATACTATCGATAGTACTATCGATCTATCGACAACCCTAGCACAAGCCCGCCAGTCTTGTTATAGAATCCGTTCAACGGATTCACCCGAAAAACGAAGCAGTTTTTGCAAAAGTTCTTATAACCTGTAGCAAATTTTCTCAGATTTACAAATCTGACCGCGCCATCTCGATAGGACGATAGAACGGTCTTAAAATTGCGAATATGTGAGCCTATACTTCAAGTCCAAAATTTCTGTCAATGACGCATCGCTCGCTTTTAGAGTGCCCCGGGTTGTGTGGGGTCAGGGGAATCAATTCCAGTGGCGTATGCATTTTAGAAAATAAATGATAAAATTTCGTCAAAACATGAAAATATTTTTTACAAGCAATAGTTATTTTCTCACTTTTTTATCAACCCTTTAAATTAGTAACAAGCCTATATTATTTTGGTATTATTCGGATTAATGAAAAATGTAATTTTTTTGCTTAATTTTGCACACCTCCTATTTTGAGGTCATAGAACACAAATTTGAGTTTTTTTGGCGATTTTTCAACGTTTTTCCAAAAAAAAATACATTTTTTACTTTTATTTTACCTTCTCTGATTTTATTTTGCTACATAAAAAAAAATAAAATTTTAGTCTTAACATAAATTAAAACAGATGTAAAAGCAGAACAATAGACAATCCATTGTACACCGACTTGCCAATTTACCACCGATCTTGCAATTTCAATATCAAATACGATATTTAAACGCATTGCTTCATCCAAAATATCCACTATATAAAAAACACGAAAGCCCTGAGATCATCAGCTTGTAGAATCCAATAACTATTTCGGGTCTTTCGTGTTCCATATTTAGGATTTCCATATCGAGAATATATTTGATCAAACATTGCGGGTCGAGCGAGCAAGGTTCGCATACCTTATAAAAATGTCATAAAGAAAACTATTACAACTTGGTAACAGGTCAAGATTTTTAGAATTTCGAGTTGAATTCGGACGTAAACATTTTACTTACTTTTTATTGAAAATTAAGGTTTTTTCCTTACTTTTAAGTGTTTTTTTTTTAATATTAAAATAGTATGAGTTTTTTAAATATGTTTTCGTACAAATGACAGAATTTAAAGGAATATATCGTAAAATAGAATTAAACAATTCAATTATTATTTTTTTAAATACTATAAAAGGCGGCCAAAAAAACAGCTTCTGATTCATGTTAAACAATCGAAAAGTAAAGAGTGTGCAAAAAATAGCGAAAAAAACGCATTTTTCAGTATCCGAATAATTACTAATATTGTTTTTTGCCCTTTAAAACTCTGAATACCGTAAGCGAAAAACTTTGTTAAAGTTGCACATATCTCTGCAGCATCCAAAGTGGTTAGTTCTGGATTTTGTTCCCCAATCCCATGGTAAACATTTTTAACCATTATTTGTTCTTTAAACGTTAACTGAGTCTTTTTGGAGGCGGATAACTAGTTAAAGGTTGGTTAATATTCATAGTTTACAGAATTAAAAGCACCTAACAACACTATATCTTTATATACAATTATATACACTAAATGAGATAAACTATTATAAAATTTGCACAAAACAATATCTATATACTACTATTATTAGAAATTTATAATATTTAGAAAATACCCTGTATAGCAATTAAAATTTAAACTCACAAAATCTGTCCATAATCAATAATAACTAAATAAAACCATCGAACGGCACGAAAACCCTGTCGATACGCTTATTTTCAAATCTCTTCAAGTTGTAAACTAAGGAATGTGTGTTGTCACTTTTATTGTCTTCTCGATAACAATGATTTCAATACATATTGGCGTGCTATTTTAAGTGCGATCGCTGGCTGGTAACTTATTTTCGCGAATTATGACAACGTGGCGATGAAACTTTTGGCCGGTTCACTGTTATTGAAGCGGAAAAGTATATCATAGGCTTAAAATTCATTGGCTAGTGTTAGATTTTTATTTAGCCGCTTCGTCGGTTGGGTGGCCGGTATTAGATGAGACACTGACAGAAATTTTGGACTTTAGGTATATATGCCGCATCCTAGCTTGAAATAAAAGAAAAACAATTTTTATCGACTGGACAGATATTTTCTTTGTTACTCCTATGTCAAATATTAAAGGTTTCAGAATTTTCAAAAAATCGAAATATTAGTCAAATATATAAAATCTACCGAAACCAAAAATTTACAATTTTCCACTCTATGAGGAATGTTTTTTATAGTTTTCGACCTAAAAAACATTAAAAATACCCTTAGAGCCCTAAGAAAATTTTACATATTTTTTTTGGATCCCCGTTTTGCTAGTATGCAGAATTCTAGCCCTAACAGTGTACCGCTTGCGGTTTTTCCGCATTTCGAAATCCTTTCCATAATCGCAGCATACCAAACGTAACAGATTCGAAAAGCTGAGAAAATTTGCCCATAGCAATAATGTATTGTTTTAAAAACATCGTATAATACTTTCAGCTCTTATCCCGCATTTTAGTTAGAAAAACAACCAGAAAAACGCAAAAAATCGGGAATACTTAAGCTGAGGGGATGATAAAGAATATGTGTCCAAAGGTACGCCTTTTTGAAGCAAACCTTGGCATAATCCATTCAATTTCTAGGATTTTTTTATTTTTACTTATTTATTGTATTACTGAACTTATCTATTATTATCTTATATTATTTAATTTGATATACATTGTCATATATTTTTTTATTTACTTATTTTCTTTTCTTCATCTTTATCGTCCATATCTATGGCAATTAAAGCTTTGCATAATACAAGAAAAATACAAGCGAACTTTAATTAGTCAAACTTCGATATCTCGAATTTTTGATAACTTGAATCAAATTCGTTGGTAATAGGATCAAGAGTGAACATTATATATTTTTATTTTTTTTTTATCTTGGGACAGTCCACGAAGGCTGATGCCTAAGTACTAACGTACCGTGGGTGTCTTCAGTGTGGTGAGAGGGAGTTTGTTCACACGGGACTTAAATTTTTGGGGATTGGGAGGAGAAGGAAAAACTTCTGCGGGCAGGAGGTTCGATAGTCTTGACACTCTAGGGATGAAGGAACGAAGAAAGCGGAAAGTTCGGGCCTCTCTAACTGAACTGTAAAAGGATGCATTAAAATTGCACTACGTGTTGCTCTGTTGGAAGCTGCCAAATGAGGAATTATACTGGCCAACTCCTCTGAGCAGAAGCCGTGAAAATACCTATAGAAGAGCGACAGATCCCCTACAGCTCGACGGTGGGCAAGAAAAGGAAGCCTTTCTGTGAGCGTTGGATCATTAATAAGACCAACGGCTCTTCTTTGAATGGAGTCCAGAATGCTAAGTGTTGTAGGGGACGCCATTCCCCAGACATGAGAACAATATTCTAAAGAGGGTCTGATTTGGGATACATACAGAGTGTACAGATTGGAAGAAAAGAAATATTTTCTGGCTCGGAAGAGAAATCCAATCTTTTTGAAGCTGCCGAAGCTATGGATAAAATGTGTTTGTGCCAGTTGAGGTTATTCTCAAAAGTAACGCCGACAAGATTAAACGACTCTTTGTTCTGCAGAACTTGGCCGCTCATATGTAAGGGATGAGCATTTGCAGACTTTTTTCGCGACAGCGAACATGACTGTATTTTCGAGGCATTAAACTGAACAAGATTTTTGGCGCCCCAATCCAAAATAAGTTTGAGGTCTTGTGAAAGGGATATCTGCATTGACCTGCGCTTGTTTTCGAAATCAGGATTACACGGTGGCTTAGGAAATTGAATACTAGAGTGGAGGGTACTATCGTCAGCAAAACTATGAATGGGATTGATTGTGGAAGAAGAAGATCGTTAAAGTGTAGAAGAAACAGCGAGGGTGCCAGCACTGAGCCCTGGGGCACCCAGCATTAATTTGGTAGAAGCTGGAGGAATGACCATCTACACTAACTGATATACGTCGATTAGAAACGAAACTGGAAAGCAAAGACCGTAAGAAGGAAGTTTGTTAAGAAGCCCATCATGCCAGACCTGATCGAAGGCTTTGGATATGTCAAGAGCAACGATCTGGGATTCACCAAGAAACTCAGGGCTTGTTCCAGTTGTGTGAGACAAAGGAAAGAAGATCAGCTGTGGATCTACTGTGACGGAATCCATATTGTCTATCATGTAAGATCTTATGTTTTTCCAGATACTTTAAGATTTGGGAATTAATGAATTTTTCCATTACTTTGCAAACAACTGAAAGGAGAGATATAGGTCTATAGTTGGAAGGGATACTTTTGGATCCTTTTTTGGGGACAGGTTGCACACGTGCAGCTTTCCAACTCTCCGGGAAAATGCCCGTATCGTAAGAGATTCGAAAGAGGCGAGTTAGGATGGGTGCAAGCTCGGGAGCACATTTTTTTAAGAGGATTGCTGGTATGCCATCCACCCCAAAGAGATTTTTAGTATTAAGAGAAGAAAGAATACGCTTGATCTGTTTGACTTTAAAAATTATATCGGACATTTTATGAGAAACAGGGACAACTGTTGGAAGGGGAAGATTAATAGGAGGATCAAGCGTAGAATTGGCAGCAAATTGTTTGGCAAATAGTTCGGCTTTTCCTTTGGAGGTAGAGACAATTCCATCTTCAGAGATTAGGGGTGGAAAGGAATTTGTGCAAAAGTTCTGACTAATATTTTTGGCAAAGGACCAGAAAGCTTTACTGCCATTTGAGCAAGAGAGAACTTTATCTTTTATTCGATTGTTGAAACGGTCTTTTGCTTCTGAGATAGTCTGATTATACTGATTTCTGCTAGCCTGTCGATTTTCAGGACTGGGGTTTTGAAGAAACTTTTTATGGGCTTGAATTCTTAAAAGTCTGGCTTTGTCACAGGATACACATATGGAAACTGTACTTAATAATTTAAACTTCTATTACTCGAATATCTTGATAACTCGAACGAAACATTTGGCAATACTTTCGATAAGTCGAATTTTTTGGGAAGTCCCTAACTTTGCGTGTTTTTAAAACTGCTCGATGTAAAGCTTCACATGCAGGCAGTTAGATCAAGGTGTCATACAAAATTTAAAATGACATTACCGGCAAAGAATAAAAAAAACTTTAAAATGTTTGGAAAAAAAATAAGAAAATCAAGATAACTTTGATGGATTGTGTCCATAAAGTATCGAATGCATGGAATATTGATGTTAAGTCTAAGATCATCTCTTAATGTCGGCTTTGGTCAGTATTCTGAATAGAAAGAGGAGGATAACATTCCTTTGATTTTCCTAAATGATTATTTAAAAGAAAGCAGCGACGAAGTAATCCAACTACAAAAGCAATATGAAGGTTATGATGGATTGAAACGAGCAAAAAGTGTTTTACGTTTAATGGTTTTATCCATGTGTATGATGATATCGTAACTTCAGAGTTACCCACAGATGAAGATATAGATCTTTACAGATCCACGCCAGAGTCTGAACAGCCCAATAATCCAGATGACAGTGAAAATTATACGACAGATGATGATTTTTAGGATTACATGCAACAACCGCCTTCAAATGAGTCGGTGGGAAATTCGTTGGAAATTTTACGTTCGTATTAAAAAAGAAATAAACACACAACGGATGTTTTGTTGAAAACCAAAATAAAAAATCTTCTCGTCAGTCACAAATAACTGAATTTTTTACTCTTAAATGATCATTAGTATAGTATATATGTTTTTTTTATGTACAATTTGTGTATCTTAATGATTTCTTAATATACATTAATGTATTATGTTTCCACATTGAAAATAAACTTAGTAAATGCATAATAATATTATGTGTTTTGTTTAATAACTCGAAGTCTCAATAAATCGAAATTTTTTAGTGTCAAGTCGTGGTTTGAGTTATCTAAATTCGATTGTAGCTTTATTATTAAAAATATATAGTATTGATCCTATCTTAGCCCTAGATGGCAATACCTATTCATTTTTACAAATAAATTCAATAGTGCTATAACTATTGTGATCGTTCAGGCGTTTAAACTCTAACAAACAGATGGCTTTCCTTTTGTTTGCCTATATATACTCCTATATAATATATCATGCATTGTTTTTATTTATGTGGACGCTGACATTTTCATAAGCGATGATTTGCAAGACGTTTCAAGGTGGTCTGTTAGTGGCCGTTCGACGTATTCTGAATTGCAGACAAGCTTCGCGTATTCTTATTTTAATTCTCGAGAATGGCGAAGTAGTTGCTGTAATGTCCGAGGTCAGGTACCAGTGTTGGCTGTTTTGCATAAAAAATTGTCTTGTCTTTGTCGATTTCTTTTTATTTTGGTATATGGTCTACTTTTAAATGAATGGCACAATGTCAACAGGGTCGCTGTTTAATTTAAAACATATCATACCAAAAACATTTTCGTAACATAAAAGAGCACATTCATGTACAAATAAAACAAACAATATAAATAGGTTACAAATCCAGGGTATCCTAAAGTGTTTAAATAAATACAGAGTGTAACAAGTATGATGCTCATGATTTTAATGGGCGATAGTGGAGCTTAAAACAAGTCAAAAAAGACAAAAACACAGGGATCAAAAGTTAATTGTTTTTGAAATATGACTTTTTAAAGTTTAATAAATTTGGCAACATCGCGCCCGTTTCGTCGCAGCGAGTTAAACGTCGAACGTTTTTTGCGAGTTTTTACATATTTACACTTTTTTAAACAGATGTTTATTTACATACAAATAATAAAAATTACTTCTTGCAATTTATTTTGACATTTAATTTGGAATCAAATTTAAGTAAAAAACATTAAAATATTGTTTGGTTTTTATTTGTAATTGTAATTAAAAAATAATTAAACTTTCCACAAAATTAGGATAAATATCCATTGTAAGAACACAAATTATTGTTTCAAAACAGCACTTTTTTATTTTGCCTAAAAATAATTTTTTCTCGGTTGCACACATCCTTTTTTCAAAACTCTTTGGTAAAGTGTATGCAGAGATATTTCGTTGAATTTTGACGGCAATAAAATCTAAATTATCTTTTGGGTCATAAACAGACCCGAAAACTGTAATATTGGCGGTCAGAGCCGGAATTTGAAATTTAATTTACCTGCACTGCCCAAATATCTAAATATAATATAATAGTCCTAACTAAAGTTTTATGGTTTTAAGTCTGTTATCTTTAATAACTTGTTTTTTAATCCCTAGACATTAAAATCCGTAGTGATTTATTACCTATACTAAGTTTTATTTGATTTATTTACCTATATTTGTGGTGATTAAAGGGTGAGCAGGTTATTTCCTAGGGTCTAATATAAGTAGGAAATTGAGTGTCATAATTTCAGTTCTTATTAAGCTGTTTACGAGTTAACTTACGTTACTATTTGCTTTTAACAGCTATAAGCAAGTGTTTTTTTCGTGACATATATAGCGCAAAAATGTGGCAGCCATGGGCCGATTCTGATAGTGAGCCATCTTGTAGTAACACCTTTACAAGAAAGCGTTTAAGTTCCGATGCTAAAGAAATAATCGAAAATGTATACCAGTCTTTGCTATCAAGAGATTTAGCTCTGGCGATGCTGTAGCCGAGACGTGTACTTTGACAAAACACCTTTGTCCACAGTTAGGGATATAATACGAAAACCCACAACTTCAGGAAAAAGCGAAGTGACTCCGGCTCCTTGAAATGTGTGGATGAAAGTGATTTGGATCTATTAAGAAGAAAAATTTATGAAATGTATGAAGGACAAACAATACCTACTTTGGTTTCCCTAAGAAAAATACTCATTAAAGACGAAACAAATATTTCTTGTAGCGTATCTACAAGGAAATTTTACTTAAAATGGGTTTTTAAAATTTAAAACAATTTAAAAAACGTAAGCAATAATGGAATCTCAACGTTTACGGGAATGGCGTTATCGATTTTTAATTTCTATAAGACAATATGAATGAAAATCGACAAAAAATTTACCTTGATGAAACATGGTTCGACACTCATGATACTGCACAAAAAAATTGGAGTGACTTCTCAAAAAATTGTAACACCAAAGCACCCTCAAATAAAAGGGAACAGGATAACATTATACATGCAGGCTCAGAAAATGGCTTCGTTCCGAACCCCCCCCCCCCCCCCCCCCCCCCCCGCTTAGGAAGATTTTACTTAAAATGAGTTTTAAGTATAAGACAATTAATAAACGTCAAGCAATAATGGAATCTCAACGTTTACGGGAATGGCGTTATCGATTTTTAATTGCTATAAGACAATATAAATAAATACAAATAATTTACCTTGATGAAACATGGTTCGACACTCATGATACTGCACAAAAAAGTTGGGTGACTTCTCAAGAAATTGTAACACCAAAGCACCCTCAAATAAAGGCAACAGGATAACAATTATACATGCAGGCTCAGAAAATGGCTTCGTTCGAACCCGTCTTGCTTTGGTCACTAATAAATAATTTAGAAATAATCTTCTATAATTACCACAAGAATTAAAAAAACTGTTTCAGAATTGGTTTGAGTACCGGCTAAAAATTACCGCTGATAGTTGGAAAAACTCCATACAGCATGTTATAAAGGTGAAAAATTCTTACGTGTCTATGAATACTAATGTTCAGCCATTAATAATAAGTTTAGACAATGATAGTAATAGTGAAACCGAACTTAATTTAGAGTAAGTTAAAATAAATTAGCAAATTTTTGTATTTTATATTATGCTCCTATTCTAATATTAGTTTTATTTATGTGTCTAGCTTAAATTTTATTGATTTTTCGGTACTTATTAAACCTTTGCCAATAAAATATGATTCTTTATTCAATTAGTAAGTTTCATTTAAAATTCTATTTAATCTTATTCTCAAGCCGACCCCTAAGGTCGGACCTTACACAATGGGGCTTAATGATATGATTTATTTATGGTGGCAAAAGCCAACGGTAT
The DNA here is from genome assembly GCA_019359885.1 of Listronotus oregonensis. Taxonomy (NCBI): domain Eukaryota; kingdom Metazoa; phylum Arthropoda; class Insecta; order Coleoptera; family Curculionidae; genus Listronotus; species Listronotus oregonensis. Next base: position 42,024 of record JAHBCN010004924.1, on the reverse strand, counting down.
TTCTTTAATTTTACTTTACGCTTGCACTATGGTTGTCCTAAATGGATGTAGTCGTCATGGAAATCTTATACGGTTAATTTGAGCTGTTAGATTAGCATTTTGGTTTGCCTTGCTGTAAATTAATAACATAGCGGCATATTTTTCCGATTTTAAAACATTTTGATCTACAACGGACAAACGTATCGCACAATGCATGACTACATAAGGCTTTTGGGTAGCTCTGTTGCCAATTGTTTCTTAAATTTTTAACTGGGGGAAAATTATTTATTTTTTTTTAATTTATAGATTGAAACATATAAAAATAGTTGATTTTATAAGCAAATGAATCTACTGATAAGCGATTAAGATGAAAGTTTTTAATTGTTAAGGTTTTTAGAAATAATTGTTCCAAAGTTTGTAACTTTGATATCGTTTAGACAAAAATCTGTCAAGTTTTGACACATATGTCATATAAACTATTTGACTTGTTTTAAGCTTCACTATCGCCCATTAAAATCGTGAGCATCATACTTTTTACACCCTGTATAAAAATATATAAAGTATTACTAAATTCGTCTTGAATGTATTTTCTCCTTTATTGTTAACTTGTTGGTATTTTATTGTTAATTTTTAAAAATCTTGATAATGAGTTTTTTTTTTCTTTTAACAATAAAGAATAATTGATTTTGACTTTTACTTTGACTGACTATTTTTAGGCAAAAGAAAAAAATATTCTTAAAATAATTGCATAAAAATATATTGATTTTTTCGTATTATATGCCAATTACATTTTTAAGGTGCACTTAAATCTGGTAAAGAGAAAATCAAGTATCCTTAAACTGCACATCAAAAACATCTTTACCCCTTGGGGTGTGAGCCCCAAAAAGCAATTTAAAGTTAATAAGGGGCTCTCTACTGATTTAATGAAGTTTCAATGCACTTTATTTTATATTCTGTGATGCGTAAGATCTGAAAGAAGTAAGATAAATCTCTATTGGTCTGGAAAAAGGGGAAAATTTTAAAAAGTTAGGTAATGATTAACAAGTAAGATTGATTTTACTCATTAAATTTAATTGTCTTGAGACAAAGAAAAACTGTATAAAGTTACTAATTTTGACTGGGTATTTTTAAACCCTATTTAAGCCTTATTTTACCAAAAATACAACTAGTAATTCTATTTTTTTTACGACTCGGCGAGTCTGATCTTTATATATATCCTTTTTTCATTATTACAGACAATATTCTCGAGGTAACTTATCTCAAATCTGAGGCAGAAAAATTTAAAATCCATATATATATATATATATATATATATATATATATATATATATATATATATATATATATATATATATATATAACATATTAAAAAATTATACAGAGTGTTCCCAAAAAGTTCTACAAACCATTTTTTAAAATTTTTAAATCATTGTAGCAACTTTATTTACGTATATAAAAAAACAAAAATTTGTTTAAGGGTACATTTAATTATTTAGTTTATTTAGGTATATATTTCAAATATACGAAATTTATCAAAAAATTAATAATATTTTTTTTTACTTGAAAATTCAAATTTTTTTAATAATTTGATTTATAAATATAAAAACATAAAATTTTGCTGAAAGATATATATTCTAATGTGGAATTAAAAAATATATATTAAAAATACACGAAATATATATAAAATTTTTAAAATTATAGTTCAAATTTAAGATAGTTGTAAATTTTTTGCCATTAAAGATTTTTTAAAAATATATAATTTTATTTTAGTATATAATATATATATATATATATATATATATATATATATATATATATATATATATATATATATATATATATATATATATATATATATATATATATATAATATAAATCATTTTTTAAATTGTATAATGTTTGTGGGTATTTTATTAATTTTTACAAAAATATACATATTTGATCATTTATTTTAGATTTTTAGATATAATGATAAGGTAGTAATAAGGCCTTTTAAATATTGAGTTTTTTTATCAAATTTTTTTGACTTACACAGTATGGTAATTGTGAGATTTTTTAATAACTTTATATAAATATATATTAATCTTATAAATATTTTTTTAAACCAATTATAACGTCTATAATATATCTTATATTTAATTTTTTTCTATTAATATATTTTTTTGTAACACTTTGTATAATTTTTTAATGTGCTATAACCAAATGCCCTTTAATACATATCTTTTTTTATTATTTTTTCTAAATATTGTAAACAGAAAAACATTTATAACATATTCTCCGTATTTTTAGTGTTTTTCAATTTTGATTCGCGCCATTTTTGATCCACCATCTTGGATTAGCCATCTTGGCTTTCAAATTTTAATCTCAGATTCGTGATTAGTGACAAAAAACCCCTAAGTAAAATGTTTCATAAATATTTCCCGTATTTTAAGCGTTTTTCTAATTGGATACTCGCCATTTGAGATCCGCCATCTTGGATTTAGATTTTGGAATTTCGATCTCATATTCGTGATTAGTGATCCAAACCCGCGAGTAACAATATTCAGGCCATATCGAAATATTTTTATCCAAAGTCTTAAAATTTTAGTTTCTGCTTTTTCAAATTTGGGCCTCGACAATCTTTCCAAATTTGATGAGCTATTTATTAAAAAAAAATTAAATTCGGTGAAGCTGAGCATTGTGTAGCCATTTTTGAAACAGTCTACCTCGTGAGTGAAGATAGAATTTCGGGAGTTTTTTATTGGTAATTTCCTTTTTTTAAAGAGCTTTTTATTTTTTAAATTATTAATAGCTTCGGAGTTAGTAACAAAAAACGAAAGGCCTTTTTTCAACTAATTTGTAAATAACTTTTGAAATTTTTGGCGTGCTGAAAAGTCCTTTAAGTACATTTTCAAGACATCATTCCGAATCCAATAAAATATCGCTCATATTTTTAGGACCTTTATCCGAATTAACACGTTTTTGGCCTTTTTAACTAGACTATACACTAAATATGACTTACGTATGTAGAGTTTAACGAGTTATAAATCGCAAAAACGCCCAGATTTATTTATCACGCTATACATCAATAATTTATTCCGATGACATGAATAAATAATGTATTTATTTCCATAGCCATAAACAAATGTTTACACGAAGGCCTTACGCAAGTCGATACCCAAAGACAAACAATACATGAATCGATTTCTCCGCCACGGGGCCATAATTTATTGTTTTCACTGTAGGAGCTTTACGCAACTGTCAGGGTCAACCTGACTCATTGAAAATAGGTATTTTTTCACGGTGACCAAGTGCTTGCCCTTAATATTTGTCATAACGCAGAATGTATGGCACATTTTTTTCAATGGTAAATCTATACAAATAGGAAAAAAGCCTGCTAGTTTGGGCTAATATGCCATCAAAGCTGATTTTTTAAACAATAAAACTGACCAAAACACTATTGGCTGACCACTGTACAGGGTGAGTCAACGATAGAGTAAAGTTCATTATTTCATTGGTTTCAAAAGTTATGAGAAAATAGTAAATACAAAAGATGTAAAGATTCTTAGGATGCACAATTTAAAATTATTTTAAAGTATACAGGGTGGCTCAAAAAAGCGTGACGAATAAAACATACATTTTTTTAAATGAAACACCCTATTTTTAAATTTTGTTTTGAATTCCTTTTAAAATTCTTCAACTTTTCTATTAATAATAAAACCTAATAGTTTTTCCAATATTTCAATTTTTCTAAAAAGAAAATAATTTTCACACTTGCAAAAAAATTACGATAGCGCCATTATTTTTGAAGGTAGATCACTCATATTTGATATTAGCGTTATTCGAAGATGACGTAAAAGATATATGCAACGGAATTTTAATTAGATGCTACAGGGTGTTCAAAATAAACGAATATATTTGGATCATTTTAAATTGAAAAATCTCGATTTTTTTAAATGGCGCACCATATATATTATTATTTTTTCTGAAAGATCTTACAAAAACCCACAACTTTTATTAAGTATGTCATATACCTATTTTTAATACTTTGCGATTTATTTTAACTTTTCCAATATTTACCCTTCTTTCTGTCTAAGACTATTGCTATAACATTAGTTGGCCATTTTTAAATTTTAAATTCACAGAAAAAGTAAATAATAATAAATACCTATTACTACAAATTAACTTATTTTTAATTATTATTATGGCGCAATAAATGTTCAAAAATATGCCCTTCTACTTGGATACACATGTTTAGTCTTTTTCGTATATTTTCTTGGACGTTCCTTAGCATAAACGGTGTTATTCTCCTGCACGCGTCCCGAATCCTATTTTCCATATCTTCTGGTGTTGTAGGGGATTCACATAAACACGATCTTTAACATATCCCCACAAAAAGAAATCTAGTGGTGTTAAGTCACATGATCGAGGGGCCATCCAATGAATCCACCTCTACCGATCCATTTCTGTGGGTAATGATTATTTAAAAATTCTCGAACTTCTCGATGGTAATGCGGAGGAGCTCCATCTTGCTGAAACCACATTTGTTGGATCTCAATGTTATCAAATTCTTGAAGAAGTTGAGGTAAATCATTCTGCAAAAAGTTTAAATATCTAGGCCCGTTAACTGTTTCGCGAAAAAAATATGGTCCAATAACATTAAAGTGTTTTATTCCACACCACACATTAAGTGACCAATGATTTTGGTTTTGCACTTCCCGTACCCAGACTGGATTAACTGTTGAATAATAGTGCATGTTATGACGATTAACTGCACCATTACTGCGAAAAGTAGCTTCATCGGAAAACATTATTTTAGACAAAAAATTTGGATCGGCCTCTATTGCTTCATTTATAACGGTGCAGAAGTTTACCCTTTGTTCAAAATCGCGGTCTAGAAGTTCTTGGTGTAGTTCCATGTGGAAGGGATGATATTTGTGTTTTCTAGTGGTGCGGTTAACGGTAGATTGGGATGTATCACATAAGCTAGCTACTTGACGGCTACTGACCTGGGGATTATCTTGAACTTGAAGTAAAATTTCCAATTCTTTTCCTCATTGGTAGCATTCGGTTTACCACTTTCCGTTTTCATATTCAATACTACCACTAGCATTAAACCGTTCCATTAAACACTGAAGAGATTGCCTAGTCGGTACACGTCTATTAGGATACTTCGCCTTGTAAAGTCTTACTGCCAACAAAATCGTGATTTTTCAATTTAAAATGATCCAAATATATTCGTTTATTTTGAACACCCTGTAGCATCTAATTAAAATTCCGTTGCATATATCTTTTACGTCATCTTCGAATAACGCTAATATCAAATATGAGTGATCTACCTTCAAAAATAATGGCGCTATCGTAATTTTTTGCAAGTGTGAAAATTATTTTCTTTTAGAAAAATTGAAATATTGGAAAAACTATTAGGTTTAGGTATGCATTATTATTAATAAAAAAGTTGAAGAATTTTAAAAGGAATTCAAAACAAAATTTAAAAATAGGGTGTTTCATTTAAAAAAATGTATGTTTTATTCGTCACGCTTTTTTGAGCCACCCTGTATACTTTAAAATAATTTTAAATTGTGCATCCTAAGAATCTTTACATCTTTTGTATTTACTATTTTCTCATAACTTTTGAAACCAATGAAATAATGAACTTTCCTCTATCGTTGACTCACCCTGTATATGGAATTTAATAAAGAACTTAACATAAATTGCAACTAAATTATTCAGCCAGCTATTTATAACAATTATTTCACGATAGATTTTATTTTATGTTCGGTTTCAAACAATAAAATTACTGGCTTTTAATATTTTATGTCTACGGGCTGTTATTTACGCCGTATAACTTGAACGTTTTAAAAATAGATTTAGTACAAAAACTACGTTTTATATAAAACCGCATTAATTCTTTCCTTATTAAGTTATTTGTATTATATTTTTTTACAGCAGCGTGCGGTCCATGGAAGCAAGTGAAGCATTGCTTCTCCTAGAATTATCAACCGAACAGAAATTCTAGCATCAGAAGTTTTGAAAAATAGTCATAATATTTTATTTATTTCTTAATGAACTGCACCATCCTAAATATTATTATAAAGTTACAAGCCTCCGTAAAACAATAGGCCTTTACGCGTAACCACCATTTTAAGTTAAATACTGCTTGAGTATCAAGAAAAGACTATAACACGTTATGCTATCTTTGTCATACAAATAGCATACGTCCATAGTTTTCTTAATACGACCACCAATGCATTTTTTATTAAAAATATTTGTTAAATAAAGGTGAAAAAATTTTTTTAAAAAATAATTTATTTCCAAAAACTTCCCCCGAAATCATTTAAGAAAGAGAAATTTTAGAAAATTTTTGATTTTGATTAGGCCGGTGGGGATAAATCAAAAATAAAAGTGTCCACAAAATTTATTTCAGATTGGTGATCATCCCAAAAAACCCCATAACAAAATTTTTAAAATCGCGTGGGCCCGATAATAAAATTTAAATTACCAAATATATATTTATATATATATATATATATATATATATATATATATATATATATATATATATATATATATATATATATATATATATATAATATTAGTAAATGGTAAGAGATTATAAAAGAAAAAGAGGGGAAAATGCAGAAGCAGGTTTCCATAGCCTAAACACTCTAGGGATGAAGGAACAAAGACAGTGGGAAGTTTGGGGCCTCTCAAGTTTGACTGTTAAAGGATGCATAAAATGCATGCCTTTTTCGTCGGGTTATACTGGCTGGAAACAAAATACCTATAAAAGAGCGTCAGATCCTCTACAGCCTGTTACTGGGCAAGAGCTTTTCTGTAAGTGTGGAATTATAAGACGAACAGCCCTTTTTTAAATGGAGAAATGCTAAGTGTAAAAGATGCCATTCCCCAGACATGAGAAGAATATTCAAAAGAGGGTCTGATCTGAAATACATTCAGAGTTTACAGATTAGGAGAGAAATACTTTCTGGCTGAAAAAAGGCATCCAAGATTTTTGAAGCTGCTGAGGCTAAGGATGTAATGTGTTTAAGCCAGTTAAGGTTATTTTCAAAAGTAACACCTGTTGGACAAACGGTTCAGTTCTTCAAGTTTTGTTAAAAAATCGCACATGGTTAATAAAGGTGTGCCTAAGTTTGAGATAAAAAAATGACTACTAAAATGAAGCCTTGTACGAAACATTTCATCCAGAAAAATCTTATGAGCAGAATGAGTGGCTTACAGTTTGTGAAATCAGGAATAAAATGTTTTTTTGGACATATTATGTTTAAAGCTTACTTGCAACAAGTTTGCGAAAAATAATAAAAGAATTGAATTACATGATAAACAGATGACTTTTGCTTCCTTTCTTTCAAATTTCACCGCACGCCACTGATTTTTGATTATATATGCAAGTAACTACAAAGTATTGTTTAATAAATTAATACGCAATTAAAAGGCCTGCACGAAGCATAAAAAATATAAGTTATTATGTCAGGTTAAGGTGTACCGATTAATCTTATAAAGTAAAACAAAGAAAACATTTTAAAAAATCTTTTTATATCAAATTCCAAAATGTATTTTTCATGCCAAATTAACTTATTTTTATTATATGTATGTAGGTACTAAGATTTTTAACAGGTATTCTAAATAAATAAATAACCCTTTTTTATCTTGGGACAATCCACAAAGGCTGATGCCTAAGTACTAACGTACCGTGGGTGTCTTAAATGTGGTGAGAGGGAGTTTGTTCACACAGGACTGAAATATTTGAAGATTGGGAGGAAAAGGAAAAACTTCTGCGGGCAGCAGGTTCCATAGTCTTGATACTCTAGGGATGAAGGAACGAAGAAAGCGAGAAGTTCGGGGCCTTCCTAACTGAACTGTAAAAGGATGCATAAAAGTTGCACTACGTGTTGCTCTTTTGGGAGCTGCCAAAGATGGAATTGTACTGGCCAACTCCTCTGAGCAGAAGCTGTAAAAATACCCATAGAAGAGCAACAGATCCTCTACAGCTCGACGGTGGGCAAGAAGAGGAAGCCTTTTCGTGAGCGTAGGATCATTAATAAGACAAACGGATCTTCTTTGAGTGGAGTCCAGAGAGCTAAGTGTTGTAGGGGACGCCATTCCCCAGACATCAGAACAATATTCTAAAGAGGGTCTGATTTGGGATACATACAGAGTATACAGATTGGAAAGAATACTTTTGTCTCAAAGAGGAATCAGCTTTTTGAAGCTGGAGGCTATTGATGCTATTTTTCAGTTACAAAGTAACGCCGGCAAGATTAAAGGACTCGTTGTTCTGTAGAACTTGGTCGCTCATATGTAACGGATGAGCATTGCCAGACATTTTTCGCGACAGCGAACATGATTGTGTTTTCGAGGCATAATTTGAAGTATCATGAAAGAGATATCTTCATTAACCTGCGCTTGTTTTCCAAATCAGAATGGAGGGTACCCTTTGATGAAAATAAACATTTTCTTTATTACTATTATTTATATACGATCCTACGCTTCTCAAAAACATTTATTTTCGCTACCCTGTATAATTATTATAATGACCCTTAATAAATTCAAAAACTTTACATTAAAACAACTACTTAATTAACACAACTAAAAGAAATAAAAATTCTTAGTTGGAATTCATGGTAGTAAAAACTTGACAGCTGCATTATTCATAAATTTACTTTTTTATTCTTTTTGATTTTAAATTTGTAGCTTTTATCTTAATCTATATTTTTATTGTTGCAGGTATGGCATTAAAATACATCTGTTAAGGTGGTAAGTTTTTTTTAAGTGTTTTTGTGCACCTGTATTTGTTGTACACGGTGTTTCTAAACTAGTCTAAATATATTTTTTAAGGGTTTTTATACACCTGTATTAACTATACCAGGTAATTTTAAAAATAAAATGAAATACAGGGTTCATCATAATGGACTACCTTTTTTAATATTGAAATAAATTCCATATAAGATAAGTCAGTACTGGGATTCGAATCAACATATTTTTAATCGTGTAGGCACCTGTCATAATCCTAGGAAAAATTGATTTTTGTAAAAGATTATTTTTCTTATAAAGCATCAATAGGTTTGAACACATAATTTAATGTTTAGTTTTAATTCTCATTGATTATTCAGTTCAAACAACGAGTTTTTGTTGCGTAAAAAAAACAGTAACTTAATAGAAGATGAAGCGACGACATCCCCTAAAAACTGAGTTCTGCGAGAAGTGTTTGGCCCGACTCAAGTTACTATTTGGGGTTTTAAAATTTGGGCTTTTAAGGCCCCTGGACTTAACTGCCCCAAACCTTTTTCTGAGGGGCTATTTAAAGTAAAAGGTTTTTGAACTCTCCAGAAAACATCCAAGATCTTAAAGTCCGAATTCCTGAAGAGGCCCGGTGAAGAGATCAAGTTTTTCTTCACGCGTCAGAATTTGCTTGTCAAATCTTGAGAAGTGCATTGAATTAAAAACCCTTTAAAAGACGAAATTTTTTAAAGGGTGGATAAGTCGTATGTTAGAGAAAACCCCTAAAGAGTGAATTGTAATTAAGTGAATAAAATGTTAGTTTTATTATACCTAAAGTCCAAAATTTTGTCAGTGACTCATTTAATACCGGCCCCCCAAGACGAAGCGGCTAAATAAAAATCTAACACTAGCAAATGTTTTTTAAGCCTATGATATACTTTTCCGCTTCAAAACAGTAAACCCGGGCCCAAAAAGTTTCATCGCCAGTTGCATAACGCAAAATAAGTTACCAGCCAGCGACGCACTTAAAATAGCACGCCAATATGTATTAAACTTGTTATCGAAGACAATAAAAGTGGAAAAATTCCTTAGTTTACAACTTAAAGAGATTGAAAATAAGCGTCGACGGGTTTTTTCGTGCTGTTCGATGATTTTATTTAGTTATTATTAATTATGGACGATTTTGTAATTTTAAAATTTTTAATTGATACAGGGTTTTTTCTAAATATTATAAATTTCAATATTGTATATATAGATATTGTTTTGTGAATTTTATAATAATCTTATTTAGTGTATATAATTGTATATAAAGATTTAGTGTTGTTAAGTACTTTTAATTTGTAAACATGAATATTACCAACCACCAAACCCTTTTTAGTTATCCGCCTATAAAAAAAAACAGTTAAGTTAAAAAAACGAATAATGGTTAAAAAAGTTTACTAAGGGATTGGGAACGAAACCCCAACTAACCACTTTGGATGCTGCAGAGATATGTAACTTTAACAAAAATTAATTGCGTACGGTATTCAGAGTTTTAAAAGGCAAAAAAACAATATTAGAATTTTGGGAATGGAAAATGCGATTTTTCGCTATTTTTTTTTAATTTTTTTCTTTTCATTTTTTAAACATTAAACTGGGGTGTTTTAGTATTTAAAAAAAAAAAAAATTTAAGAACCCTTTTCGCTATTTTTAAAATTCTGCATTTGCACGAAAACATATTTAAAAAAATCATACTATGTTAATATTAAAAAAAAAACTTACAAAAAAGGAACAAACCTTAATTTTCAATAAAAAGTAAGTAAAACGTTTACGTCCGAATTCAACTCGAAATTTAAAAAAGGACCGTTACCAGGTTGTAATAGTTTTCTTTTTACATTTTTTTTAAAGGATGCGAACCTTGCTTCCTCGACCCCCAAGTTTTAATCAAAAATTCTGAAAGGGAAACCCCAAATGGAACAAAAGACCCGAAATAGTTATTGGATTCACAAGCTGGTAAACCCCTGTTCCTTTTAAAAGTGGGTATTTTAGAAGCAATGCGTGTGAATATCGTATTTAAATTTGGGTTGCAAAATCGGTGGGTTGGAAGTCGGTGTAATTGGATTGTCTACGTTTGCTTTTACATTTTTTTAAATTTTAAAACTAAAATTTTTTTATTTTTTTATGTAAAAATAAAATCGAAAAGGGAAAATTAAAAAAAAAATTTTTTTTTTGGAAAAAAATTAAAAAAACGAAAAACTCAAATTTGGCCCATGACCTTTGGGGGGGAAAAAATTAACAAAAAACTTTTTCAAACCCCAATAATACCAAAAAAAATGGCTTGTTACTAATTTAAAGGGGTTTATAAAATGTAAAAAAAAATTTTTTCTTGTAAAAAAATTTTCTTTTTTACGAAAATTTTTCTTTTTTTTTAAAATGCATAGCCACTGGAATTTTCCCCCGACCCCAAACCCGGGGGACTCTAAAAACAGCGATGCGTCATTGACAGAAATTTTTGGGTTGAATATAGGTCTTTTTTTTATTAAGAAATAGTGTACAGTATTTTTTTTGTAACGTTTTTTGGGAAAATTTATTTTAGGACTATTCCTAAAAAAAAAAACTACAAAACATACCTTATGTGTTTGGGAACCCCCTTAAAAAAAAAAATTTTAACTTAAACCAACTTTTGGAAAGCGTTTTCAAATCTTATTTAAAATGGCTTTTTCGGGTGCATTCAAAATACTGCATTACAAATTTAAAACCCAAAAGGGGGAAAAAAATTAAAATTGATCTGTACTGGTACTATCCCCCCTTTAAAAACCCCAATTTTTTTTAAAACCCAGTTTAAATAAAAAAATTTTTAAAAAAAGGGTTAAACCCCAATTTTGGTTTAATTTTGGGAAAAATTTTAAATTTTTTTAAAATTTTTTTTTAAAAAAAAAAAAAATGGATTTTTAAAATTTTTTTCCCCAAAAATTTTTTTTTAAATTTTTTTTTTAAATTTTTAAAACCCCTAATTGATCAATAAAAAAAAAACATTTTTAAAAGGCCTTTTGGAAAAAAAAAAAAAGGCCCCCCTTTTTATAAATAAGGGGGGGGCCTTTTTTTCACTTTGAAAAAAAGAAAAAACTTTAAAATTTTTAAAACAAAAAATTTTTTTTGAAAATTTAAATTTTAACTTTTATTTGAAAAAAAATTTTATTTTTTAAAAAAATAAAAAATTTTGGGGTTTTAAAAAAAAATTTTGGGAAAAAAAAAAAATTCCCTTTTTAAATTTAAATTTTTTTTTTCCATGGTTTTTGAAAAAAGGGGTTTTTTAAAAAAAAAATTAAAAAAAAAAGGGAAAAAGGTTTTTTTTGGGTATTTTTTATAAGGAAAAAAAAAGGTCTTTTTAAAATTTAAAAAAGGTTGCCCCTGTTTTTTAAAATAAAAATTCCCCGTTTCCATTTTTTTAAAGGGAAAAAGGGGATAAAATTTTTCTTTTTTTTCTTAATACAAAAAATTTTCCCCCGGGCTGGAGGATACCAGAAAAACTTTTTAAAAAAAAAATGCTTTAAAACTTGCCCCCATCCTAACTCGCCTTTTTCAATTTTTAAAGGGGCACGGGCAATTTTCCGGGGAGCTGGAAAGCTGCACGTGAAAACCCTTTTTCCCCAAGAAAGATGCAAGATTCTTCCTTCTAACTATAGACATATACCCCTTCCTTTTTTTTTACAAAAAAAAGGGAAAAATTCAAATTAAAAACCCCTTTGGGGTTTTTTTAAAAACAAAATTTCCTGACGGAAAAGGGGAAATTTCCGCAGGGCCCCTTAATCTTCTTTCCCCTTTGCACCCTGGAAAAAGGTCCCTTGGTTTTTTGAATCCCGGGATCTTTCTTGACATACCAAAGCTTTACTCAATGGGGGTTTTAAAAATTCCTTCTTTACTTTTCCAAAAAACTTTTTCGGGGCCCCCCTTTCAAACCAACTTAAAAATTAAAAAATTGAAATTTAGTAAACCTCCACTTTTTAAAAAATTTTGGGGGTACCCAGGGCTTAGTGGTGGCACCCACTCTGTTTCTTCTACACTTAAGTCTTCTTTCTTCCACAATCAATCCCATTCATAGTTTTTCTGGGCGATAGTAAATTTTCCCCTTTAAAATTCATTTTCTCAAGCCAGTCAATAGGCCTGATTTGGTAACCAAGCGTAGGTCAATGCGGATGTCTCCCAAACCCCCAGACTTATCTTGGATTGGGGCTCAAAAAATATTGTTCAGTTTAATGCCTCCAAAACCCAGTCCTCTTCGCTTTCGCGAAAAAAGTTTGCCAGTGCTTATCCGTTACATCTTGTCGGCGTTACTTTTGAGAATAACCTCAACTGGCACAAATACATCTCCTACAACACTTAGCATTCTGGACTTCATTCAAAGAAGAGCTGTTCGTCTTATAATGATCCCACGCTTACAGAGAGGCTTTTCCCTTGCCCACCGTCGAGCTGTGGGGATCTGTCCCTTTTCTATAGGTATTTTCACGGCTTTTGCTTAGAGGAGTTGACCAGTATAATTCCTCCTCTGGCAGCTTCCGACAGAGCCACACGTAGTGCAACTTTTATGCATCCCTTTGCAGTTCAACTAGAAAGGCCTCGAACTTCCCTCTTTCTTCGTTCCTTTATTCCTAGAGTGACTAGACTATGGAACCTGCTACCCGCAGAAGTATTTCCTTCTCCTTCCAGTCTCCAAAATTTTTAAATCTCTGTAACCCAAAATCCCCTCCCCTTAAAACCCCGGTACGTTAGACTTGGGGCCCTTTGTCTCCGGGGGACTTTTAAAGATAAAAAAAAACTTTTTTTTTAAATTTTTGCCGTATTCTTAAGGAGCGAAAATTTTCAATTTTTGATTTTACCATTTTTTGTTTGACCTAAAAGAGCGCAGTGAAGGATTGGTCTTAAATTTTATGTACAGTTTCGGCCATAAAATTTCGGGGAAAATTTGACAACCCGGGCAAAATATTGATTTTTCGTAAACCAGGCTTTCACCTGATAATTTTATATTTGAAGTAAAAGTCAGTTCACAGGCCTTTTTAAATCAATTTCTTTTGTTTAAACAAAAAAAAAAAAATCCAAACCAAAATTTTTACAGAAAACTTAAATCAAATTGAATATCAACTAATAAACTTTTTAAAACAAAAATCAGTATTTTATGATAGCTCCATTCTTTTCGATCACCAAGGCCAATCTTTTCCAACAATGTTCAGTGTAATCCTCAGTCAGACTATTCCACGCCTCTTGCGGGCTGAACATATGTTGACTGGGTTTTTTAACTATCAGTCCCCATACATTTTCCATCGGGTTGACGTCGGGACTTCCGATGGCCGGGGAAAGGGAATCTAACCTGGTTGTTTTTTGACCAGTCTTGCCCCTTGGGCTGTATGGCCCGGGACATTGTCGTGCTGATAGAAAAAATCTTCCATAGACTTTTAAGGCCGCTGGCAGCATGATTTTTGGGGTATTTCTTGATAAGAATTCTTGTCTCCCCCATATGGGCAAACGCCCACCCATCCTGCCCGATACCCCCCCAAACATTGACCGAAAACCTACCACTCTTTTTTATTTTTTGGGTGTATGTCTCTTCAAATCTTGAATTTGGGGTCTATATACTGCATACTCCCAAAAAAAACTTGACGGAAAATTTTTTCATCACTAAATATTACCTTTCCCGTGGTAGGTATTCTAGGAAAAATTTTAACCCTTTCTTGTTTATTTCCTGTGTTAAAAGGTTTTTGGCGCTCGAGCATCGAAGCCCAAAAATTTGTTGAGCAGCGCCGTGTTTTCGTCGGAGCAGAAAAATTGTTCTATTTTGCAGAAGGGGCTTTTTAAAAGGATCTTCGAACGCAGCTTATCAATTTTTCGTTTTGTCCTCGGTGATATGTGTGGACGACCGCTACCTTCCTTTTCTCTCGTGCGAATTTCTATCATGACATTTTTGTTTGATATCATGAACCGAACTTTTTGGCACTCCGACTTCCGCAACAGTTTTTTCTGAGTGCCCTCCTCCGGGAATGTAACAACTTGAACTTTTTTGCTACTGATATGCGTGGCATGGTTCGAAGAACTTGATATATTTTTTGGACAATGACAGATTTCGAATTAGTGTCAAAAGTAAAGGTAAGCTGGTAACTGAAGGCTGTTTTACAACACGTAAAATCGTTACCCGAAATTTTATGGCCGTAACTGTACATAAAATTTTCTCTAAACAGTGTCATAAAAGAACCTAAAATAAATTTGAACCTATAAATCAAGATATTAATTTTATTCTCGAAGAAAAGCATTAAATAATTCCTGGTTCATTAAACTCAAATCCAATCCGCCAGTATTTTTTCTTTTAAATTGAAGAATATTATTAATGGTCTCTTCACGCACTCCAAATGTCAATCATCCAGGCGCTTATATAAACGATTCCATCCGGCGATCAAATTAAGTCGAATGGTAATGATGTCTAGTTCAGAAGTAAATGTATTTATACTAATCAAAGAGGTAATAGTGCACGTAATATAGGTATGTAACTGCACTTATAAAAAATATCCTCTTAACGAGGGGTCTTAGAAATTATTCACAGTAACTAAGCTTATTAGAAAAAGGTATTATCATTATACGAAATTACTTAATTACATATAATTTAAAGTTAGCTTTTCAAACCGTGTATTAACGTATATTATTTTCTATTTATTGTGCAGTTATTCCAGATAAAGTCATTAATATTCAAGAAAGCTTGATTCATTTTGTGCAGAAATCTTTTTCTTGTAGAAAAAAACCAGAACCGTTTTACATATGGTCACTTCAGAATAATAGTAAGACAACTTAATTTTTTTTTAATATACCTATAGGGTTTTCTGCATGCTTTTTGGTAATATACTCAAATATTATCATTATCCTCTTATAGAGTTTGTGTTGGTTTAATAATTTTGACTTAAGAAGAAGAATGATACGGAGATGACTTAAAATATCCCTAAAACGAACTTGACAAATTTTATCTCCAGAATATTTCACTCATGTATAAATTTTCGCATAAGACACGTTAAAAATCAAAAAATTACAGCGGAAAACTTACAAACACAGAACAATCGAATCTGTTTGTTTATATTGTCAATTAGAAACGTCAAAATCAGTCAAAATGAGTCGATTTAGTTATGTACACAATGAAGAAATAGATAAAAAAATAAAAAAAAAAAACGATTTCAGTTTTAGTTTTAATTATGTTGCATGAAATTTAAAATTGTATGACAAAATATTATATTACAAGATGCGAAAAATTTACTTTTTTGGTGAGGTGGTTTAAAAAGCGAGGCGAAGCCGAGGCTATTTAAAAACTCGAACACGTGAAACGCCTTTCGCATCGTGTAATGTATTATATTTTTTCTGCTACTGTTCATGTATTGCATAATTTAATAATCATTAACATCATGTTTTAATAGAAATATCAGAGATCTTGAAATTTTACCGTTAAAAATTAATCCATAAAATATTTATTGTTGACATTGTCTGTCATAAGCACTTTTCAGATTTTTAATTATTGTTAATTTAGTATAAATCCATTCCCATTTTAAAATGTTAAATGAATATGAAAATGGCATCCAAAAGGCCGTGGGGCCTTGCGTGTGCCTCACTTCTGCCAGACAAATTTAAAGAAAGGTACCATCAAACATTAAAAAAGTTTTTTGAATGGCTTGCTACAAAAAATGTGGGGCGGGGTTGACGAGAATGTGATGTTGGCGTATTTTCAAGAAAAATCCGAGTCTTTATCACCACCAACCCTTTGGTCTGTATATTCCATGCTCAAGTTAACAATTTCCGTAAACTAAAATCGATATTTCGAGTTCAAGAAACTAGTTGCTTTTATTAAAAGGGAAAAACGATGGTTATATAAAAAAGTCAAAAAAATTTTAAAAAAGAAGAAATCATAAAGTTTTTACTTAACGCGCCTGATCAAAGTTACTTAGCAATGAAAGTAATAGCCATTATGGGAGTGGCTGGGGCATGCTGACAGACGAAATATACAGAATGAAGCTATGATGTAGAAATAAGAAATGACGTGGCTCAGTAAAAATAGTGGAGTCTAAAAAATAAAGTTAAAGAAACTTTGTAGTCACCAACGATGAAGGCTCAGTTCCTTACGTTAGATTTCTACAGAAAGATATTAAGCTGAGACCAAGGAATGCTCTAGATGAGCAGTTTATTGTATCGTTATGAAAGAGGTAAATGTGTTAATCAAGTAATTGGAAAGCACACTATTTCAAATGTACCTAAAGAAATTGCGAAGTTTTTGAAGCTTAGCGACATCAGTAGATACACTGGCCATTCTTTTAGAAGAACGTCAACTACGCCCTTGCCACAATGCTTCGGATGTCGATATTTTGGACTTAAAAAGCATGGAGGTTGGAAGTCTTCTCTTGTTGCGGAGGGATATATTGCTGAATCCTATAGTAATAAGGTGGAAATTTCAAAGAAGATTTTACACGAAATTCCTACCAATATTTCCTCTAATGAAGTAACAGTGAAAAAAATATGAATATTAACGTAGTTAAAGGTGATAACGATACCCCAACCAACAAATTTAAAAATTGTTAATTCGGTATTATTCCTCCAATTTCTTTATAATTGCTCAAAATTGCACAATTACTTTTAATGTTAATACCTAACCTAGTTTTTTTTAAAATATTTTGTCATAAATTAGTTACTTTTTATAAATAAAACTTAATATTTCCCACAAGCATATTTTTCTTTTTTCACTCTTACTTTTTTGTCCAAGCGCTGAAAATATTACTTTCGTAGCTAGCAACGTGCCATAAACCAGGTAACACGAAGGTTCTCTTTCGTTATCATTCGCGTTGCTAGGACCACAAAGTTTTCTTATTTATACAGTATGCAGGCGTCACATATTATATACCGAGAGTAGTAAGAATTCATTACACACGATTTCGAAGCATTTACGGTACGAGCGTGAGCGAGTACCGTAATTCGAAAGAGTGTGTAATGGGCTTACCACTCGAGTTGTGTACTATACTTTTTCTACGACTTTATGTTTAGTTTTTTTTATAAATAAAAGCAGAAGATTATGTAAACTTTAAGTAACAATACAAATAATAATACAAACATTTGCGTTGTCAAGGCGATGCTATTTGTTTCATAGCCAGCTTTACGTAAAATCTATTGAAAGTTATAGCAAAATTATTAATAAAAAATATTTAACTCAAAGAAAAAAACTTAAAATTCTTACTTCTAAATCTAATACAATAAAATTGAAACCTGGTCAAACTACTTTTTCTGGATCATAAATTTTACAGTAGATTTGTAAACTTAAGTAAAGTTGACTTCTCAAAAAACGAAGTAAATTTGTTAGAAAAAGGTTTTAAACATAATATTTAAAATATTAATACCAATTCTTTAGAAATTTGGTGTTGACACAGAAAGAGCACTCAAAGATACTCAGAATAACATTAAATATAAATATGAATCTTCCACTTTAATAAAAAAACAATTTATGCAAAGAAACTTCCTAAAGCAAGAAACAAAATTAATGTAAACAAATTAAAAAATAAATCTGATAATATTGTATTTACTAAGGCTGACAAAGGCAATACTGTAATAGCTATTGATAAAACAGATTATATTCAAAAAACTTTAGATTTAGACCCAACTAAATACATACAATTGAAAACAGACCTCACGAACAAATACCAAAAAATAATTAGAAGCATATTGAAAATTGTAAAAGTTTGTTTTCTGAAATGGATCTACGCAAATTAACACTCATGTGAATCCTTTGCCTCCTAAGTTATATTCGCTTATAAAAATTCACAAAAATTGGGAATCCGATACAAGACCAGTCGTTTCATTTGTCTCAGCTCCTTCATATAACCTCTAAATGCTTAATTAACATTATTAATACTAATACTAACTTCTCTGCAAAATACGCTATCAAAAAAAATTCTTACGATTTAGTCAATAAAATTAAAGACATAATTCTACCAAATAACGCTAAACTGGTTTCATTTGATGTTACTAATCTATTCCCAGTATTCCCTTAAGTGACACCGTAAAACTTGTTGAAAAACTTTTGATAGGTAACAATGTTAATTTAGTTAAAAATCAAGAAACAATTAACGCCTTAGAAGCCTGTTTAGAACAAAACTATTTTGAGTTCAATGATAAATTGTATACAAGTAAGGAAGGTCTTATCATGGGTAACCCTTTAAGTCCTCTCCTAGCAGAAATCTTTATGGATTCTATAGAATCTATTATTTCTAAAAATCCTCTTTTTAATAAATTTATTTATTGGTATAGATATGTTGATGATGTTTTAGCATGTTTTACGGGCACTGAGAGACAACTAGATAGTTTTCTTGATTTTATAAATAGCTTACATGAAAACATAAAATTTACAATAGAAAAAGAGCAGAATAATTCGATAAACTTTCTTGACCTGAGTATCAATAAAATCAACAATAAACATGACTTTTCTGTTTTCCATAAACCTACTCATACTGATATTACCATTCACAATACTTCATGTCATCCAATACAACAAAAATTAGCTTCTTTTTTCAGTATGATTCATCGATTAATAACATTACCCTTAAATAAAGTTAACTTTCAAAAAGAATTAAATATAATTAAACAAATTGCCGTAAATAATGGATACACTTCAAAAATAATTGAAAATGTTAAACAAAAAATTATATAAAAAAGCAATAAATCTAGTTTATCCCACCATAAAAGAACCAAAAATAATTACAAAGTGATTACATACTTAGGTCATATTAGTAGTAAAATAGGTACTTTTTAAAACACTTAAATATTAATGTTGGTTTTAAATCCGTTAATAATTTAGGGAAGTATATTAAAACAATAAAACTAAAACCAATAAAGGAAAGCAGAAATCGGTAATATAAATTAAAAATGTAATGACTGTCCAAAGATTTACATAGGACAAACGCAGTAGAATTTCTGGATAAACGTGTAAATGAACATTATTCTAGTTTTGTTAAAAAGAAAAAAAGATTCTAATTACTCCAACCATTTAATAGAAGAACAACATTCATTTAATTTTAACTATGACATTCTACATATTGAAAATAAAGTGTAAAATTAAATTTGCTAGAATCCATGGAAATAAACAAGCTCAAAATTCCAATTATTCTTTTAAACAATCAATTAGACTTAAATTCTTCTCCGTTATTGAATCTGTTTTATTAATAGGTAAATATAATAATTAGGTTTTTCCTATTGTAAATATCTACCATTATTTTGTGTACATGTTGGTTGTAAGTTTTAGTTTATAGTAATACCAGCCCCTTAAACTCCTTGACGAAGCAACAGTGTTGCGAAACATGTCGAGTTTTCTTTTGTATAAATAAAACTTAAAAATAAAAAATTGTGGAAGTTTGAAAAAGTATTATTTCTTTTCTAAGTTATCACTCCTCTATAAACTATTGAAAGTTTTCAAGATTTTGGGTTGTTCGGCGAAGCAATATAGATTAGAACCGTTACGTAATATATATATATTACGTAACCGCCCTTACGCACAGTTTGGCTTCTGCCAGTAAGTATAGTGTTTGTAATTAGAGATTTACTGATAAAGTAGACGGTGTGTAATTAGGTTCTTACTAATATAGGAGTAGAAAAAAGCCATTTTAATAGTATAATCCTCCCATATTTCTCCATTCTAGAAATATTTCTCCCTAAATACCACCGTGCATAAAAATTAACTAGATAATTTTTCATGTTATACAAATTCCACTCGTTCTTTGAACTCGTGGAATTATAAATAACAAGCTTTTATGAAAATTATCGGTAATTTTTAAGCACTCCTGGTATTACCCCCGAGAATTATACAAAAACACTTTTAAATGTTTTCGTATTACACCAAAAATTTAAGAAATCACTTTTAGTTGTCTCTATTTTTAAGTTGCTTTTATCATATAATGTAAAGAAAGTTATTAAAATGATGCTTTTAAAGAAATAAAAATTTAAAAAATCTAAATAAATACCTACGGATCCAGCAGGCTTATAACGAAAAACCAGAAATAACTTTCAAAAATTACCCCGATATACGTGAATACACGTCGTTCAAATACCATATTTCTTCCATATAATTGAAAAGAATTTTCTGGCAGATTTGTAATATCTTCACGTCACCAGTAAATTCCATTTATCATGGAATTAATTAAAAGAGGGAAACGATATAGAGATGCCAAATGATACGAAAAAAGTGAAAAATTATCTCTCGCATTCCGCGAGCTTTGAAATATTACACATGGAATTAAAGTCATTTGAGAAGATGAAGTTGCATTAGTCAGTTTGATCTGTGAAGACTCGTCGTTACCGATCTGGTTAATATGTTAGTTTATTTAGAAAATGTTCGGATCGGTTGATTAGTGTGTTAAGTCGCGCTCTTTTCTTTGAAAAAAAAGGGTGTATCCTATCTGGGCACAAAATATTACGGTCTACAAACCCTCATGTGAGAGAGATCGTTATAAATATTGTATGTGTTGCAATTTATGGGTTCGAATCCCCCTATTTTATTTTTATTATTTTAAATTATATATATATATATATATATATATATATATATATATATATATATATATATATATATATATATATATATATATATATATATATATATATATATATATATATATATATATATATATATATATATATATATATATATATATATATATATATATATATATATATATATATATATATATATATATATATATATATGTATATATATTGGAAAATAATTCGCGCATAATAGGGAAATCAATGTTAATTTTTAGGCATCTGAGAACTAACTTACCAGTGTACGTTTCAATAGGACGTCGCGATGAATTATAATTAATTTAGCTGTTCGACTGGAAACGTCACCGCTTTGCGCTTTAGTTTGGCTAGTGGGATTTGCCGGTGGCTCGCAGAGCTCTCGTTCATTTGCTTGCTGGCATCCCCAAATAATTTTTTTTTCGGATATTTACAACAAAATGTGTATCGGCAGAGTTTTGAAAGAGCTAGAAACCTTGTTGAAATAAGGAAAAAAAAAATTCAACTTTCTGGTCAAATTACACCTGAACGGCTCAGAAATATGAGACAACATCTCTACAATAGGTTTGGGTATTGTTGCAAAAAGTGGTGGATTATTCAAACCCTTATTAAAATAAGTTTTAGTTCCTTAGAGTTATTTTTATTTTCTGTTTTAAAATTATCGTTGTGTTTATTATTGGAATTTTCTTTTTATTTATTTTTTAGATTTTTTTTTAAGCCAATGTGATAAAAAGGCAAGCAAAATCTTTTTAAATTTTTGTGATAATTTTTCAACAAATTATCGTTTAAAAAATTCTCATTTTTGTTGATTCAACGTACACCCATCCGATCTCCGTTTTTAATACTGTCGAAAATGTCCAAAACTATTTGATTTTGTATCAAATCGAGCCAAAGCGCGGAGTAGGGTACAGTCGAACAGTTAAATTAATTCTAGTTCATCGCGACGTTATATTGAAACGTACACTAGTAGATTGGATTTTCAGATGGCTAAAAATTAACATTGAATTCCCTATTATGCGCGATTAATTTTCCAATACTGTATATATATATATATATATATATATATATATATATATATATATATATATATATATATATATATATATATATATATATATATATATCGATTAAATCGGTTAGTTTTAGTTCGCAAACAAATTATAAAGCAAAATTGGGGATTTGTAATTTAATTGAAAAAAAATGCCGAAAAAATTCATATTTTCTAAATTTTTTCTTCAAAGTTGGCCCATCGATTTAGAATTAGGGATGCGCGATGTTCATCGATATTCTAAAAACATCGATGGTTGATTGATCGATGATCGATGTTTCGCCATCGATGGTCGGGTATCGAAAACATCGATGATAACATCGATGTTGCCTTCTAACATCGATATTTTTTGGAAAGGTAAAAAAAAGTAACAATGTTTTAAAAACATCTTAAGAATATACTAAAAATTTTTATGATGTGTCTTTCTTTGTTATGTGAAGTTTGGCAAAGACATAAACGTTTTGCCCATATATTTGTAAATAAAAAATAATTAAATGTTATATAAGATTCAAAAAGTCTTTTTAAAAAAAGTACAAAAATTTTAAACATACGTTTAAAACTGCTTAACTTGAATGAATGAAATGAACCTCGCACTTTATTTATACATACTACCTGCAATTTTGTGTAAAAACTAAGACCTATATTATTAGAATTAATATTATTGACAAAATCAATATAATTAATATTGAATTATGTCTTATTTGATCAATAATTTTTTTATATAAAATAATGTTTTCAGTTTTTTTAATTATCTTTTTTATTAAAAGTTTCTGTTTTAGTTTAAATTTTATTTTTATCATTATATCCCCAACCAGCGCCCATGAACCGATTTTCAATAACGTTTTTTTCATAGTGTTTAGAATTTTAAAAAAAATCATATCCGTCCAAAACTCTTGTCGGTATCTATTACATTTTTTTTTATTGTAAAAGAAAGCAGTTCGATACATTTGTAAAACTAAGTTCAACTAACCACAACTAACCACAACTAACCATTATTTATGTACAATTTGTCAACAGTGTTTCTTTTATTTTTTGTATTAAAATGTCTCACCTACGGCCATCTGTACATCTTTAAGTTAAGTAACAACGAAGAAGGACATAGTGTGTGAGAAAGACAAAAGATACGCTCTCTAACGCTGACAAAATACGTGCCGCACGATCCATGTTCGTCTCTGTAAAATATATTTTTTACCGGAAATACATAAGTAAACAAAACGAAAAGTAGTTTAAATTATTATACAGTCCACTTGTTAATCCATATCGAAGAATTCGTACAATTTATATCAAAAAATAATTTTCCATTTCTATTTATATTTTAACCTTTTTAATATACAAAAAATGATGATTTAATAATATTATAGTCCAGAAAACGAAGCTGAAACAAGTGCAAAACCTAGATTTTCGATCGTGAATAACTCAAAAACTATGCATTTTACAAAAAATGCTTAAAACATTTTTTGCATAGAAATCATTTTTCTATCGATTCCTTTGGTCAAAATATAAAAAAAATCCACCCCTGAGATGGTTTGGCAACCACCCCCAAGGTAATTCGCAATGATATAGATTTTGATCCTTGGACTATTTCCTACTTACTGTCAAAATTTCAAGTCATTCTATGCATTTTGAAAAAATTGCTAGGCAAAATGGTTCGTTTCCTGGACTATTAAGAATTCTTAGCACAATACCTAATAAAACTCTCAACTTTATCTTTTAAATCCAGGTTTTACTTAAATAAAAAAAATCTTTAATTCATAAATCAAATAGATTTATTGCATAGAACCATTATATGTATAGTCTTTTTTCCTCTTAATAGTATTTAATTTATTATTATTCTTTGTTATTATCGTAGTTTTATTCAATTCTGCTTTGTCGAAAAGATGTATAATCTTATATGACAATAAAGCAATATTTATTATTATTAATTTTATGCTAAAATATTTTCACTTCGCTCTTTCTTCTTAGCCATAAAAAACTAGAAATTGTAAAGTTTTACATATCTTTAATTGAAAAATCTACTTTTCTTAGAATTGTAACCGGTATAACTTAGTTTTCCAATATTCATAATTATATGCGGTTCATAAAAACTAGCTGTAAAAGGCTCGAGAAGGCTACAAATAATGCCAACAACCTAATATTATTAGTGAAATGATATTTTATGTTCTGTTGAAAGTAATAATTCGGATACACATTTTTTGTTTGTGAAGTTCCGCTGCGTTGTTGGTTAAATGATGCTGAGTGGAGCTATTTTACTATAATTTAAAAGCTATAAATGTTTTAACGACTTTAACATGAAATAAGTTACATAATTATACTCATATGTAGGTCTAATGTTTATCTTAGGAGTTAGAAAACTAATTGATTAAAAAATGGATATATGTTTTTTTTATTATACTTACCTGAAAATACATTTTCAACTGTGTATAAAATACAGTAAATATGACATTTTCAGAACAGTGTCAGTGAAATTTATGCCATTTTCAAAAAATGAATTTAGATTTGGAAGAAAATCCGGATATTCCCGATATTATATTACAACAAGCGGCAGAAGTGAGTGCAGATTTATTACTAGTGAAATCCAGGTTGAGATATGAACATGAATATCACATTTTTACCGGAAAAGAATAAAAAATTTTGGTGACGAATTTCTTGTTTATTTTTCTAAAAAAACCAAATCTTTTGAAGGTTTTTCCATTATGAGGTTTATCCTCTATGTTAAAGAGTTGTTTGGCAATAAAAAAAAATACCACAACCAATATCCAAAAAAAATATAGTTTTTTTAAACGACAAGCTGTAGGATATGTACCAAAGGCTTACATCAGAACAAGTAACCAAATTTTTTTTTTAAGTTTCAGGACAATTAATAGTTTTTTAGTTATTACTTGGAAACGGTTGGAGATACATCAGCAACCGAAACGTTGTGTATCAATTAACAAATAAAGACAATGGATAAGGATTTTAGTGTTGTTTGGCTCATTACTATATCGCTCTCTGATACTTATTTCTCAGATGCTTCTAAACGATCATACGTATTTTAAAATTTATGGTTTTTTTATCGACGTTTGTCAACACTAATTAAGTCCTATTAGATGGTATTTATGTCAGCCCATGCCGGCGTGTCCACATTAATTTTATCGAACATTGTACGGGTTTCAAAATAAATACCTCTCTTGCGTTTCGCTAAATCATGTGGTAATAAATTTGCAAGGAAAAGTCACATTCCTCGTAAATTTTTAATTAATTGGATAGATATGGCATGTTCGGTCTCTGAAGCTGCCGAGGCTATGGATGTAATGTGTTTGTGCCAGTTGAGGTTATTCTCAAAAGTAACGCCGACAAGAATAAATGACTCTTTGTTCTGCAGAACTTGGCCGTTTATTCGTAACGGATAAGCATTGGCAGACTTTTTCCGCGACAGCGAACATGACTGTATTTTCGAGGCACCAAACTGAACAAGATTTTTGCGCCCCAATCCCAGATAAGGTCTTTTGAAAGAGTGGCTTAAGAAATTGAATACTAGAGTCGGGGGTACAATCGTCAGCAAAACAATGAATGGGATTGATTGTGGAAAAGATCATTAATGAGTAGAAGAAACCGTGTGGGTGCCAGCACTGAGCCCTGGGGCACCCCAGCATTAATTTGGTAGAAGCTGGAAGAATGACCATTTACAGTAACTGGATATACGTGGATTAGAAAGGCCAGACCTGATCAAAAGGTTTGGATATGTCAAGAGCAACGATCTGGGATTCACCAAGAAACTCAAGGGATTTGTTCCAGTTGTGTGAGACAAAGGAAAGAAGATCATCATGTAAGATCTAGTGTTTTTCCGGATACTTTAAGATTTTAAAATTAATGAATTTTTTTATAACTTTGCAAACAGCTTAGTTAAAAGGGAGAGTTTTGGATCCTTTTTTGGGCACAGGTTGCACACGTGCAGCTTTTCAACTCTCCGGGAAAATGCTTTCTAAGATATTTGATTTTAAAAATCGCCCATTTTACTACCGACTGACTCATTGACTTATAAAAATTATGAGGCACTTTTCAAAGGAGTAGAAACTTGAAATTTGGTATATGAGTAGAATTTAGGACACAAGTAAAGGAAAAAGTCTGAAAACTGCACATTTTTATTTAGAAGGCCCTGAAACAGAAACAGTAATATCGTATATTTAGGGGGTTTTTAGACGTTTGCAGTCTGATTCAATCTGCCTTTCTGAGGTCATAATTGTCTCAGAATTTAAAATAATGCATGAAGGATTTTACCTATTAATTTATAGGAAAGAAAATGGATCATACCAAAAACATATGTTAATTAAAATAAGGGCCAAGTTTCTATCCAAAAATCTCGGCCTCTTACAGTACTGAGATCTAAAATTAGACAAAGTTTTTTTTTTGACTTTGCAAGTGTTTTACTGATCTGTAAAATCTTACTAAATGTTCTTCTGATCTGATCTTATTGAATATTTTTTCCATTATTACAAACATTTTTTTTTATTAATACAGACCGATCAGTAAAAAATAAATGGAAATCTGATTAAACGAAATCTGGTAAATAAGGTGCCTGAGAAGCCTAACTGGTGCATTGTCATATTGTAATAGAATTTTCGTCTTTTAAACCAGGACGTTTCGCGTATTACTCAGAATTCACAGTTTTTTCTTTATCTATAAAAATGTTACCTTTGAAATCCATGTTGCCATAAGCTTTCCTGCCTATGAAAATGCTTTTGCCTTCTTCGGAAACGGTTCGCCCCTCGCTGTCCACTGTCTAGGCTGTTGTTTTGTCTTCGGCGTATAGTGGTGATTCCAAATTTCAATGACACTAACAAATCAACAAAGAAATTCAGTTGGGAAACGCTTAAACAGTGTCAAAGACTCTTCTGAGATGCTCATGCGAAAGAGTTTTTGCTATGGAGTAAGCAATCGCAGCACTCACCAAGCGGATACTATTCTCATCTCTAAAACTTTAGGTAAAATGTGATAAGTTGGCTCTTTCAATATGCTCAGAGCCACGGCCATCTCACCCAACTTCAGCCAGCGATCATTTAAAACATTTTATGAACTTTCCGAACAATTTTTTCAGAAGTTGTCTTTAATTTAAAAATATTTTATAACTGCACGTATCTCAATTTTTTTTGATGCTTGACAACTTTGAAGGTAAACTACTGAGGCTGTTTAATTATGCAGTCATGTGACGGCAACTCGCGCCCTCTATGGGTTAGGCCGGAAACTTTTCATCCCATCCTCGTAAACGTAGTCACTATAGAGACAGTAAAACAATGGATTGAAGATCTTTAATGTAAAAAAATATGGAAATAAAACAGTATAAAAGTTTATTTAGTTTTTTAATAAACCATTGATGCCTAAAAAAATTTCTTAGGTAAAAAAATCTGTTTTCTTAGACATTATTATTTAAATACGTCAAACAACAAACAATATTTTTTTCTGTCTTAAAAACAATAATTTATATCAAACGTGTCCAATAATCGCCATTCAATCTTGACAGTAACATTGCAAAAGGTTGCCGCTCTTAAAAATCTACGTCGTACTTAAGCTTAGTAATCCTTGGCCTTGGATTTTTGCGAACAACAATAATTTTAAGCAAAAAAAATTAAACGATTTCATGGTTAACAACCAGACCACGACAAAGTTGAATTAAGTAAATTACAAATTGTTTATTTGACTCGTTTTTTTTTTTTTCGGTGTATTCTCTGTAAAGCGTCTTGTTGTTTATACTGCACAGCCAACAAAGCTGATCCTTTAAATATATTTCTTTTTTAACAGAAACATACATTTGTCCATAAAGGAACGACTGATAATTATTTTTTTACATATTATTTTTTATAAATTTAAAAAGTTAAATTGTTGTTTTCCGACAATTTGTCACACGAATTCATCATCATCGGTTCAACACGGCGACATACCATCATTGCAAGACAATCATCCCTTTATCCTTCATCAGATTTTAGCACAGATTATATAGAGTATATATACAGTATCACTCATAAAGTCCGCATCAAATGGGAAAATTTTTCCCTGATTAATTTGGGTAAATGCTTTTTGCCAAAAGTTTTTTCTTCAAAAATCATGCCAAATAATGTATGTAAGGATGATCACGTGCCTTTTTTTAGCTGTCAAATTTGATTTTTTTTCCAAAAATCGCAACATGAAGCATTATCTTTTCAACATTTTAAAAATGGTAAAGGGAAAAGTTTATATTTTTAATTTTTTACCCACACACACATATATATATATATATATATATATATATATATATATATATATATATATATATATATATATATATATACAGGGTGTTTGATTAAGGCTGGCTGCCGGGCTTATATGGGAAACTGTGGACCCCAGGGTTCAGGAAAAAATCCTTATACCAAAAGTGAGCATGAAAACTCTATTAAAAATATTTTTACCTTTCGTAAATCTCCGTAAGGGGGCGTACCTAGTAGTCTAATTTTTAAAATTGACTTAAAATGACAAAATGCATTATTAAGCAGAACATTTCTTTATTCAGTTTTAGTCGATGATTCATTGGTTACAACTTTTTCTAATACCTTTTTTTATTTCCTCTGTAAATAAAGGAGTGGGGAAGCTTTTGTTACTAATTTCAAAAAATGCTGTATCTTTAGAATGCCTTAACGGATTGACCTCAACTTGAGCTCGTTTAAAAGAGAATACCCTACAGATTCAGTAAGTGTTTTGGTGATTACAAAAAGTTGACTAATAAACTTTTAAAATGGCAATATGTTGCAACCTAACTTATATTTTAATTTTTCTAGGTTATTTTAAATGGAAAGATATACTCTTCTCTCGTTCATTATAACTATAATTTAGTTAGAAAAACACTAGTCAAAACCGCATTTCAATATCTCAAACCGTTAAACAAATATTTAGAATTGTTGTAAAAAAGCATTAAATTTTTTATTTACCCTCGTATTTTTTTTAAGTGCATAAAATGTTGTTCAGGCGAAAAATATGTTATTTTTTTCGATTTAATTAATAACAGCTGCCCCAAATATGCATTTCAAATATAATTTCTGATAAACATTATAATCAAAATGATTATATATATATATATATATATATATATATATATATATATATATATATATATATATATATATATATATATATATAACTAACCACAACTAACCAGAAGTTGTACATTGTGTTCACTGGCTGCCATATTTTTGCCCGTTTTAAATCGGAAAATATGCCGATATGCTTTAAATTTATGACAACCGTAGTGCAGGTGTACCAAAGAGTTTTAAAATTGGGGTGTGCGCAACCGAGAAACCTAAATAAAAAAGTGCTGTTTTAAAACATACTAATTCGTGTTCTTAAAAATGAATATTAAGGCTAATTTTTTGTAAGTAAAATTATTTTTTAATTATAAAAATCGTGAGCATCATACGTTTTCCACCCTGTATAATTACCTTTTTATTTATACCCATCTCTTTAAATGCATTTTTATAATACATTTTCCCTAACATGACATTTCCTTTCAATTTACTGAAAATATACATTCAGCGGGAGAAAATAGAGCCAATTCGGATCGCAAAGATGCGATACGACTGCAACTCAATTTTCTCGCTTCGTGCATAACTACAAAAACAAGATCCGTAACACCTGCTACGCCGTTTATTTTCAACATTGAGCGGCCATAAAATAAACAGTCTCATGTCTAATATAATATATTTCGGTTTATATAAATATACAGCGTTGTAAATATGTTTGGGTTTCCATTACTTGTCGCTTTTTGTTTATTTTGATGATGTACATTTATGACTCTAAGCAAAAGATAGTAAAGATAATAAAGATAATAAATAAAAAATAATGATTGTTGAATTATAATCTGCCGTTTTCAGAATGAGTATACGGGGTCAGGTAAAAAAGTTATCGGACCTAACCATATCTTTTTGAATAGAACACTCTGTATATTTTAATCTAATAAGTACCCATAATAAATTATTTTTCCAAAAATATAACACACCATGGATATTATTGGTTTATTTAAGCTTTATTACTTTAAACCACAGTAGGCTATAAAACAAAAGCTTATATATTAGAAACAAAACTATGTTGACATTGTGGCTGCAAAGACATTACGCAATAAATTTTAACATACAAATAGTAGAAGAAATAGTTGGCACAAGAAAGTAAATTCAAAAATTATAGAAAAAATAGAAATAGATTTATATTAAGGGAAAAAACGGTAACCATCGCAAATGTTCTAAAGCCCTTCGTTGTTTTTAATGTTTGACATTAAGGCATTCATGATGTGTAATGGTTTTGTTTGTGCAAAGCCTTAGGAATTGTTTAATATATTTGTTATTAAGACGACTTTTTTTTTTAAATTTAATTTTTTAACACCCCCCAAAGAAAACAAATCTGGAGGTTTTAGATCCGCAGATCGTGGTGGCCACCTTATAGATTTACTTGTTCCTATCGAACGGTTTCTAAAGTGAGTTTTTGAACACTTTTTTATTTGAAAAGCGTTATGGATTTGATTTCACTATTTTAAGTTTGACTTAAAAGGAGCACATGATGCCTATATTACTTGTTTGATAGCACTGAGATACCCTAAAAAAGTGTCGAAAATGGGACACTCTGTACACTCTGTAAATACCATTAAAAAATTAAACGAGATTCCAAAATTTTTAGGAAAGTAACACATTATTAAACAAGAGGAATAAAAAAAGACATTTGCCTTTTATAGGAAAACAAAAAATTACATATCACTTTATATTTCATATATACAGGGTGTCCCAGAAGTAATGGGACACAGAGCAACAGCAGATTCCTTAGGTCGAAATAATGCAATTAACGTAAACTTGCCTTATCTCAAAGTTAATAATAGCTAAGATACAGGGTGTCAAACTTTTAATTTTGTTTTCGTTTTTTCGTAATAATTTCTTAACTAAATGACATAGCGATACAAAATTTGGGATTTGGGGGTTCTTTGAGGCGAGAAATTCAAATTTGTCCATACTTTTCATGTTGCTGGTAGAGGGCGCCAGCTACGGCCTACCCCACTTGTTTTAGATGGCATAACTTTTTTTAAGCTTAGTATTTTGACCTGTTTATTAAAAAAGTAGTTACTATAGTTCCTTTGCGTCAAAAATGTATACCTTATTTATGTCTCTAGAAGCAACTGTTTTCGAGATAAATGCATTTTAAAGGACCCCGCAATTTTCTTATGAAAAATGGTTTTCGGCCAATTGTTTTGAAACTTTGCAAAATAATAGTTTTCAACACGCTGATCAAAAGTTTTCACGGGCACAAAACCCAAAAACCCCTCTAACCCCCCCAAAATTACCCTCAAAATTCTCCAAATTCCTGGTGACCTTTAAGGCTGATTTTGGGGGGTTAGAGGGGTTTTTGGGTTTTGTGCCCGTGGAACTTTTGATCAGCGTGTTAAAAACTAATACTTTGCAAAGTTTGAAAACAATTGACAGAAAACTATTTTCCATAGAAAATATTGCGGGGTCCTTTTAAATGCATTTATCTCGAAAACCGTTGCTTCTAGAGACATAAATAAATTATACATTTTTGACGTAGAGAGAACTATAGTAACTACTTTTTTAATAAACAGGTCAAAATACTTAAAGTTATGCAATAAAAGATTGCCATAGCTGGCGCCCTCTACCAGCAATATGAAAAATATGGACAAATTTAAATTTCTCGCCTTAAAGAACCCCCAAATCCCAGATTTTGGACCGTTATGTCATTTAGTTAAGAAATTATTACAAAAAAACGAAAACAAAATTAAAAGTTTAACACCCTGTATCTTAGTAAATATCAACTTTGGAATAAGCCAAGTTTACGTTAATTGCACTATTTCGACCTAAGGAATCTGCTGTTGTTCTGTGTCCCATTACTTCTGGGACACCCTGTATATAAAAAAAAAATGTTTTTGGAAAAAACTTCATATCTTGGAACAAATATTTACGTTAGGTCCCCTTTTTACACTAAACTTAGTCTTTTAATAATAATAATAATATATTAAGTATATTTTTGACCCTCCATACATGGCCCATTTGGGCTATGTCTTTTGTGATTTATTATTAGGCCCATAACACTGGTACACAAAAAAAAACACGAATCTGAAGTCAAAATTGGGGGTCAAACAGCAAAAAATTAAGAAAAGGCTTGATTGTAGATATTGACGATTTTTTTTAATTTTACGTCAATATATAAAAAACTATAAAAAAATACACGAAACTTTTTATGACACAAACTGTGTATTTTTACAAGACCTTTAATTTAAGTTATATAACCTTTTGGTCTTAAAACAACAAAAAATCAAATTTTCAGGTGGAAAAAATTTGAAAATTATTATTTTTCGAGTTATTTTTTTATTTTTGGATTTTTTTGCAAATTTTAAGTGATTTGGGGTTCAAATAAATAAAATAGATAATTTATAATAAAAAACCCAAAAATCACATTAAAATATATAAAAATAATCCTATTTTGGACTAACATTTTTTGACAAATTTACCTTTTCGTTTTTATCTTCTTTATTTTCCATCTTATCAAAAATGTTTATATACTTTTTCTGTAGACAATTAAGAAAGCTCTATTTTTCGTTTTGGGATTTTTTTGTATCTCTTAAAGCTTATATAGTCATAGTCCCAAACATTTCATGGTAACAGGTTTCTGCCGGTAAATGTACCGTATCGTTTTTAGGGGTTTTTCTTGTTTTTTTGTTGTTTGACCCTCAATTTTGACTTCAAATTCGTGTTCACAAAGTCCAAAACCCAGCAGACACGACTTTTTTTGTGAACCTGTGTAATTTTTCAGACCACCCTGGTAAAAATAATTGCTATTATATTAAAATAAATAAAAACAAAGACAGATTATATTCAACCATCGTCTCATATTAACGAAACAATAATACATTCCTGCTGCATATCCGATAAATGCGGTCTATACACCTTTTACATGTATAACCTTATCCCAATACCGTAACAACAGGAACAGCTTCCTGTAAACCAGTTATCATGAAAACAGCGGGAGGACGTAAACCGCAGGACCATAGTTTATGTTTGTGTACGTTGTGTTTTAGGTCTGTTCCTGCGAATGTTTTGCCTCCGCACACAGAGATGAGCGACCGCCGTATTATGTCTCGGTTTTTGCTAATGTTTGTCTTTGGGTGTGTGTGAGGTCGAACTGTTATTTGTTGCTTAGAACAAATAAAATAGTTTAACCAGAATTAACCAGTATGGTTGTTTCACGTCTTCAATAGTCTAGTCGAAAAGTGTGTTTCCTGCGAAATATAGTTAGAAATCTTCCAAAAATGTCAGCGATAGCTCATTCCACCCAAAATGCACATTTGAAAAGAATTTTTTTTGCCAATAAAAATTGCACTTATTAACAAAAAACGATATAAAAAAGCCATTTCGATATTTAATGATAATTCAAAAACACTAAGAGATAGCAGAAATTGCAAAAAAGACCCTTGAAGAAGAGAAAATTTCCGATAAAAAGTCTCAACTCCCAAAGATCTATCTCTATTATTTATAATTTTAATTTAACGCTAAAAATGGACCTCCGCACGACGTTTTTAGTTGCGCGGTCGGCGTTAAAACCACCGAGTACGTCACACTAAATACTTTTTTTTAGAGTAATAAATAATAATTAAAAAATCTTAAAAGCTTATGGTGTATTCAGAACTTATTTCCGTTGAAAATTTAACTTAAAGTTAATTTTTCAACAAGTTAGACAATGTACCTGAAGTTGGAAACTTTTTTCTCGCAACGAAAACGTATTAACGTTATAGGTATGTTCGCAAATCCATTTCTGTAAAATATCTGTTCAGCTTATCTATTTTGCCAATTACTAATATTTTATTGTTTACAAAAAAAATGACGTTCGCCGGATTCAAGGCCAACTGAGAAAATATTTGTTTTTTAAAATAAATAAGGTTATAAACTCTTAAATTATAACATGTTATACATTGTTGAAATCAGAATAAAAAGCACTGTTTGGCTGCGTAAAAATCCAATATGGCGCCCATATGAAAAAATAAAGTTGACGATAATTCTAAAAACCCGAAACGTAGAAAATAAAAATTGACTACTCGGTCTTATCCTACAAAAAAGTTGCTTTGAAGAAGTTTTTACAGATTTGAAAAATTTTCATTTAAAAAAAAAAAAATATGGCCGATTTTTGAAAATGCATGTTTCAGTTTTTTTCAAAATTTCTTAAAAACCTGAATAGATAAAACCATGTAGTAAACGGGATTAGCTTACTAACATAATTGTCCAAAACTTTCCCCATTTAACCGATTTTCTATCTATCGTGGTTTCCAAGATCCCCATACATTCCCCACCAATTTGGGACACACTGTATATACTTAAGGATTGAGAAGGGATGGTTCCAAGGGTAGTACCGGTCCAATTATTTTTCTTCAGCTTTTTTATGACTCAAAGACGAACGTACAAAAAGTTCAGACCGGTATAAAAATTAGATCGATTCATTTAAAAATTTTTTTGGCCCGCAAATGTACTTGAGGGTTGGGAAACAGGGCTTCCAAGGGTTTTACCGGTCCGGTTATTTTAATATGGCTTTTATTTTAATGCTTTGTTTATAATAACTTTATAACCTTGACAATATTACCCCGAATTTTTCATTTTTTGTCAAAGTTATAAAATAATTATAAACAAAGAATTAAAAAATGTTTAACTTTTATGGCGGTATCTTGTCATGTATGTATATAAAAAAGTATTTAAGAGTCCATTTGCGCCGCGAAAATTGGATCCAATTTGGGGTTCGGGGCATAATGTTTTTCTCAAAAACGGTATGAGTTATCGATAATTTTCAAGAACTATATGAAAGCCAACACTTAAATCTAGGCTTCTGCTTTAATAGTTTTTTAAATTTGGATTTAGTTTTTAATATGTCCTTAAGTGAAAGTCACCCTAAAATCGGTTATGTTTAGATACTATTTTTCTTAACTCGACTCATATTTCAAAAATCCGTTACAGCAGAGGCATAGATTATTTCCTTACCTTTAAAATGGTGTATAATTTATGTCATTTAAGTGAAAAATAGTTACCGAAAAACGTTATTTCCTGTAGGCTTGTAATCGGAAACAACATCGCATCGATACACCGAATTTGGAAAAACCTAAAAAATATAATATTTTTAATGCGGCCATACGAAAATTGTGGTAGTGGGAGTTTGTTAGTCTCCGCCCACCGTCTCCGCGTCCTTTCGCCCGATCCCTAAGGTGTAGCGTAAATGCAGTCTTAATGTACCGGGTGTTCCACTAAGAGAGGTAGTCGGCTATATCTCAGAAACTACTAATAGTATAACTTTCGGGAAAAAAGTGTATAAACTATTGCTACACTCATCTCACACACGCCGCTAGAGGGCGTCAAGGTAAAAACTAACCTATTTTACGAATTTTTTTGAAACATTTAAATACAATGATATATACCTTTTTACATATTTACATAGAGAAAAAAAAATCCTAACAAAACGGCCAAAACCGCAATTTAATATCTCTTTTCAAAGCGAATATATTCGCAAAAATATAAATACTACATAGAGACGTAACGCATTTAAGGACACGATGTTTTCTACTAGGCCGATTTTTTTTGGAAAAAATATAATTTATACTTTTTTACAAATTAATGACATACTACGTAATTTTTACTAATTTAAACCCATTTAACGATATTATACAACATTAGAATTACCAACCTATAACTATAATAATCCATCGAGCGTTGTCTTTATCAAGTTAGCTTTGAAAATAAAAGGATGCTAAAATGTCAAAAACCCAAAATTTTTTTATTTCAAAATAAAATTTTTTAGTGTTGTTCTATTGTTTTTTTAAAAGATCCTTTTCTTAGAGAAGCAGCTGATATCTTGCTATTTATTTTGAGTGTCTAAAATGCGACAATAGCTGCAAGGCTGTATTTTTGAGATATCCTTAGAGGGCCGGTACGGCAGCGGCGAGAATGTTCACTTGTTTAGCAAATCGCTTTCGTACCACGGGAAGTGTTCTTCGCCCCTTACACCGCGACGCCGTAGATCTGTGGAAAATGTCATCAACGTTTTTGCTTATGTATAGTTTAATCCTCAACAGCAAAGGCATTTTTAAAGAACACAATAGCACAACACTAAAAATAATATTTTGAAATAAAAATTGTTGGATTTTTGACATTTCCGCATCCTTTTGTTTTCAAAGCTAACTTGATAAGGACCACGCTCAATGGATTATTACAGTTTTAGGTTGGTAATTATCTAATATAGTCTAATATCGTTAAATGGGTTAAAAATAGTAAAAACCATGCAGTATGTCATTAGAGTTGTAAAAATTTATAAATTTAATTTTTACCTAAAAATCGGCCTAGTTAGAAAACATTGTGTCGTTAAATGCGTTACGTCTCTTTGTATTTATATTTTTGCTAATATATTTGGTTTAAAAAAAGATATTAAATTGCTTTTTTCGCCGTTTTGTTGGGATTTTTTTCTTAATCTAAATATGAAAAAGGGTATATATCATTGTATTTAAAATTTTCAAAAAATTTTGTAAAATAAGTTAGTTTTCCTTGATCTGCGGCGTTTGTGAATAGTGTAGCAAATTTTTACACCGAAAAAATCTTAAAATGCACTTCTAAACGAGACCAAGTTTACTAAATTGGTTAAAGCAAACCGGAGTTATTAGCACTTTTCTAAATTAAACTTTAACCCCCCCACCACTTTAATTTAGAACTGACAAAAAACACCTGAAGCTTCTTTGTTTAGAAAACATTAAGGAATAAAAAAATCCACATTGATACCTTTATTTGATATTTGTTTGAAAAATTATATTTTTATGTTTTGTTGTTACCCTTCCCCCCTAGCGGCCATCCCACAGACTTGAAAATAATTTCCAGCAATTTCTCTTGATTACTTTTATCAAAAAAATTTTTTCCCGATAGTTATACCATTAGTAGTTTCTGAAATATAGCCGACTACCTCTCTTAGTGGAACACCCGGTACAATGAGGACGAAAGTTTAAAACAATTTTGATGCTTGACAATTATTGTCTAACTTGTTGAAAAACTAACTTTAAAACGAAAACGATTTTTTTAAATGTCCTGAATACATCATAATTTTTCAAAAAAGAAAACAAAAATTAATATTTAATACCCTAAAAAAATTATTTAGTGTGACGTATTCGTTTTTGACGGCGAGCGCGCAATCAAAAATGTCGCGCGGAGGTCCATTTTCAGCGTTAAATTAAAGTTATAAATAATAAAATAGAACTCTGGAAGTTGG
Source organism: Listronotus oregonensis (assembly GCA_019359885.1). NCBI lineage: Eukaryota > Metazoa > Arthropoda > Insecta > Coleoptera > Curculionidae > Listronotus > Listronotus oregonensis. The sequence continues at coordinate 4,439 of JAHBCN010004924.1, read as the reverse complement.
GACTTTTTTATAGGAAGTTTCCTCTTCTTCAAGGATCTTTTTTGCATTTTTAGCTATTTCCTATGGTTTTTGAGTTATAATCAAAAATCGAAATGCTTTTTTTTCGTTTTTTGCTAATACCAAATGCAATTTTTATCTACAGAAAAAATCCTCAAAATGCCTTTCTTAGATTTGCATTCTGCGTCGAATGAGCAATTGGCTAATATTTTTTAAAGCCTTCTTTATTTTTTGCAGGAAACACTTCTCAACTAGACTTTAATTTTTTTAAATTACATTTTTATTTGTTGCATTTTGATTAATCTTGCCAACGTGACATTTACCCCGCATCAAAACCGATCCTTTTATATTGCAATTCGCAAATTCGCGATGCGAATAGTGTAGAGAATGCAATTTAAAATGATGCCCCGAACCGGTTCACAGGCTCGAATACTTTTAATTCGTTTCGAAGCGACAGGGCCGTTGTTAAGCGCAGTTTTGTGTGCAATCTGGTCAGTGAATTCCTGTGCATTTATCCGAGGCCGGCGATGCATGTGTGTACGAAATTGGGTTTTATATATATGAAAGAGGTATGCTTTTAACTGAAAAAAAGAATGTTATTGCATGTTTAGTTGTCTGGCGAATGGATATAGTTTTTTCAGAGTTTGACCCGGGGTTTATCCGTTCGTATGTTTTAATGTCACACGGGAAATGTATTTTAATTTTTATCCGAAATAAAAAACAAGAGAAAATGTACACTGGGTTATCCGAATTAAGTGTCCCCCACTGGAAACTTTGTTATTACTCAAAATTCGGAATTAGTTAAATCAGCAAGCTGGTAGCATTTTTACGTTCTTTAAGATTAAAGAATGGAAAAAAAAACAATTAGAATCGCGTTTTCGAGTTTTATAATAAACCAACATTAAAAAAAAACACCCTGTATAATTTATCACCATTTAAAAGATCTTTCAAAGATCTTAAAAAAATACCATATTTAATAATTTAATATGTCTATCTTTAATAATTTAAAAAAATATGTCCATCAACACAGTGGCGGCTCGCGACCTTAAAATGTGTTGCCTACATATATTTGCGTTTGCCTAACATTTTTGCTTTTGTTCTTCATGTACCTCAACTACATATAATTAACAACACACTATTAAGTTACCATATCAAACTGCTTAACTATTTGGCTAAAAATCGACATAGTACCAAAAAAATCTTTTATTTTGTTGGAACATCCCAATTTTTTTCCGGAAAAACCCCCCCCCCCCCCCCGAATCGAAAAAAACCGAAAAGTAAATGTGTATCCATAACCAACAACGATAGAAAGTAATTATATCGCCCGCCCTAAAAAAAAGATAACGACCATTTTCATTATTTTAAAATAAATAAAAAATCATCATTCACCTATACCTAAAGTCCAAAATTTCTGTCAGTGACTCATTTAATACCTGCCACCCAACCGACGAAGCGGCTGAATAAAAATCATCATAGTTAATGATTTTAAGCCTATGATATATTTTTCCGCTAAAATAACAGTGAACCGGCCAAAATTTCCCATCGCCACGTTGTCATAATTCGCAAGAATAAATCACCACCCACGATCGCACTTAAAATAGCACGCCAATATGTATTGAAATCATTGTTATCGGGAAGACAAAAAAAGTGGCAACACACATTCCTTAGTTTACAATTTAAAAAGAGACTTGAAAATAAGCGTATCGACAGGGTTTTCGTGCTGTTCGATGATTTTATTTAGTTATTATTGATTATGGACAATTTTTAAGTTTAAATTTTAATTGCTATACAGGGTATTTTCTAAATATTATATATTTCTAATAATTGTAGTATATAGATATTGTTTTGTGCCAATTTTATAATAGTTTACCTTATTTAGTGTATATAATTGAATATAAAGATTTAGTGTTGTTAAGTGCTTTTAATTCTGTAAACTATGAATATTAACCAACCTTTAACTAGTCATCCGCCTACAAAAAAAACTCAGTTAACGTTAAAAGAACGAATAATGGTTAAAAATGTTTACCATGGCATTAGGGAACGAAATCCAGAACTAACCACTTTGGATGCTGCAGAGATATGTGCAATTTTAAAAAAAAGTTAATTCGAGTACGGTATTCAGAGTTTTAAAGGAAAAAAAATCAATATTAGTAATTATGCGGATACTGGAAAATGCGATTTTTTCGCTTTTTTTTTGCACACTTTTACTTTTCGATTGTTTAACATGAATCAGAAGCTGTTTTTTTGGCTCCCTCTTATAGTATTTAAAAAAAATAATAATTGAATTGTTTAATTCCATTTTACGACATATTCCTTTAAATTCTGTCATTTGCACGAAACATTTTTAAAAAAACTCATACTATGTTAATATTAAAAAAAAACACTTAAAAAAAAAGGGAAAAAAACCTTAATTCAATAAAAAGTAGGTAAAACGTTTACGCCCGAATTCAACTCGAAATTCTAAAAATGTTGACCTGTTACCAGGTTGTAATAGTTTTTTTTATGACATTTTTATAAGGTATGCGAACCTTGCTTCGCTCGACCCGCAATGCTTGATAAAAAATTTTTGATATGGAAATCCAAATATGGAACACGAAAGATCCGAAATAGTTATTGGATTCTACAAGCTGATGATAGAGCATTCGTGTTCCTTTTAAAATGGATATTTTTTATGAAGCAATGCGTGTGAATATCGTATTTAATATTGAATTTCAAGATCGGTGGTGAATTGACAAGTCGGTGTAAATTGGATTGTCTATCGTTCTGCTTTTTATCTTTTTTTAAATTTTTGTTAAGACTAAAATTTTATTATTTTTTTCATGTAGCAAAAAAAATCGAGAAGGTAAAATTAAAGTAAAAAATTTTTTTTTTTTTTAAAAAACGTTAAAAAATCGCCAAAAAAAAAATCAAATTTGTGTTCTATGACCTCAAAAAAGGAGGTGTGCCAAATTAACAAAAAAAATTTCATTTTTTTTTAATCTGAATAAACCAAAATAATATAGGCTTGTTACTAATTTAAAGGTTGATGAAAATGTGGGAAAAAAACTTTTGCTTGTAAAAAATATTTTCATGTTTTGACGAAATTTTATAATTTATTTTCTAAAATTCATACGCCACTGGAATTGATTCCCCTGACCCCACACAACCCGGGGCACTCTAAAAGCGAGCGATGCGTCATTGACAGAAATTTTGGACTTGAAGTATAATACTTAAAATAAACATAAACACTAAATTGGTCTTAAACTGTAACTTTGAACAATCTGGATAGAAAAAAATATTTTAAGGGGAATAACTTTTTTAAATGATCAAATTATTTCTAGGTTAACAATTTTATACGGTAAAAATACAAGAATATTAATCTTGGTTCAAGAATACATCCATCAGGTCTGATTGGTCGACTAAAGGCCAAATTTGAATACTGCCGCGATTTTTTAAATCATTTTTAACAGGAGTGACATTAGGTTTTGTGCTGCGAACGATTGTGTGATGAGTGCATAGACAATGAGTTCGTACATACAGAGTATAATGTAAAACTTTAAATAACATAGACGATGAATAAAGAAAAAAACATAGATTATTAGATTTAATTTTTGACAGTGCTGAACCCGGCCTTCACGGACATTAAAAATTATTTTATATATATAAAATATATATATATATATATATATATATATATATATATATATATATATATATATATATATATATATATATATATATATATATATATATATATATATATTATAATGGTAGGGTTCTTATTGTTATATAATTCAATAAAAATAGTTTTTATATTCTCAATTAAACAAAAAAATGATTACGTAGTAAGAGGTATGTTTTTTAAACGCATTAAAATTGGGGGTTTTTCCCAAAAAAATGGAAACCCGGGTGTGGGGCTAAGTCGGTAACCCCGTTTTCACCCGCTGTAAGCCAAGACACGACTAACAAGGCTCAAGAACCCACCATTATAATATTATATTTGCAGTAGGGCGAAAATACCTTTTCTAATTCTTCTCACTTATTTCAGATTTCGCAGGCGCCGCCCGCGTGGTATGGCAAAACTACCTTAACCCCCAAAACCCTGAACAATTGGCCATTTCTCCGTCAAAAAGGGTCTGTTTTGCGATTTTTGAATATTATGGCCATGTCTACCTAGATGGCACTGTATAACATTTTTTTAAATTTTTATCATTTAACATCATTTTTTTTCAATATGCTTTACTGGTTGCATTGGAGTTAGTCTGGTAGATGGCGCCAGAGCAAAATTTTTTTTACTTTTATATAGAATAGTTTTAAAGACTTGGTGAGCCTTTTCAGTCGTGTCTTGGCTTACAGCGGTGACCATCCCCAACAAAAGGGGAAACATGTAGCCGACCTACCCACACCCGAGGTTTCCATCTTTTTTTTGGGAAACCCCGTAATTTTTTAAGCGATTGCAAAAA
>JAHBCN010004923.1:0-59666 GCA_019359885.1 Listronotus oregonensis | reverse complement strand
AGACCCACAAAACTGAAGAAACGAATGAAACAGCACAAAAAACTAACAAAATAAACGAAACTTTAACCCCGGGATAAAAACTGCCGGCAGCGGGTTGACAGTTAAACAGCTTTCCCCCCTCCTAAAAATTTTGGGACTTCGAATAATGTCCCTTAGGGTTTATTTCTTTGCAAAATCTTCTTGAAAATGGCTTTTTTCGGTCTGGCCCCGGGATAAGGGACTACCTCACCCCTATTGACCACTATGAACTGACAGAACGTCTGAAACAAAAATCCCGAAAGATTCAAAATACTAAACTACGTTTCGGTGGCAAGGCGGCCACAGTTGTCCAGATGAAATTAAAAGAAAAAAATATAGAAATTAAAATTTAATTTTTAAGAAGTTTTAAATTAAAAATTAAAGAAATTCTTAAAGCTTTTTAATATTTATGACGTTTTGTAATAAATGACATTAGTTTGTTTCACTGGTATATTAATAATTTTAAAAGAGACAAAAAGGTGGTGTATTACTTGATTTTAAGTTTACCTAAAATTACTTTAGCATTAGGCATAGGTAACCATGTATTATTTAAATTAACAGATAATAATAATAATAATAAATCTTTATTTAATGATATAAATGGACTTTCCTTTATTTTACGTTTTTTTGAACAAGTTTTCTTTGCTAAAATTCTAGAAGCATTTTAGTATATTATGTGATTGTTATCAAATGCGTATTAACAGATTTTTAATTTGGGAATTCATTTTTTTAATGTATGTTCCATGTTCTTTTATGCTTTTGACTAATGGTCGGGAATTTTTACCTATTAAATTTATAAATTTACAAGGGATTTTACAAATACCTTTTTTTTGTGTTTTTTTAATAATTATATTCTTTTGGGTTTTTATTAGTTAAGATCTAATTGTGTTTTTTTTTTTTTTTCCGAAGATTTCAAGGAAAATAATACCCCAAAAAACATACTAATAAATAATATGTGATTGTGCGTGAAATGATTTATTTAATAACAAACTCTATTTTCGCAATATCTACATTTCTTTAAATTCATAATTCATTACCAACTATTTTAAAATTCAAAAATAATATTTATTTGTTTATTTATAATATAAAATATAAATTAAAAACAGACTAGTAAATTTTAAATAAATTGTCAAAAGTTGTTGATCTTGAATATAACAACAATAAAACTTTCCGATCTAGAATTTTTAAAACGGTTTCGAAATTTAGTATTGATTGCATCAAGCCCAGTTTACGTTTCAGAACTTGGCCCACATTTTAAACATTTTTGTATTATATTCGCTTATAAACACAGGAATTACGTTAAATTATTCATAAATTTAATTTGGTTTTACACAATTAAAGAGTTCATTAATGAAAGAAAATTTTAGATTTTTGAATTTAAAATCAGTTATTAATATTAATAATATTAATGAAATAATTCGATATTAAAAAATATTGTAGATTTTTAATTAGTTTAAGGTTTTAAAAGCATAAAAACATTTTGATCGTAGCACCCGGAAGCTGACTTTTTTGTGGAACAGTCCACGAGGGCCTAAAGACTAAGTACCAACGTATCGTGGGTATTTTAGGTGAAGTAAGAGGAAGTTTATTAAGACGACATTTGGGGATTTGGAGAAGTCACAGTAAGGTGCGAATAACTGCTGTAAAAACTTTAAACATACACAATGCATTACGATACCGGTTTTTACACTGGTTACTACCACCTAATTGCAACTCTTGTATTTTTATTGGCAACATTCTGGGTTTTTTAAACATGTTAACCATTTTAAACAATATAAAAATGGTGTTTATTTTTAAAAGTGAAAAAGTTATTTTAACTTTGCCTTACTCATGTTAAAATTCTTGAGCACTAATAAATTACCATGGGTTAGATGAAGCAGATTTGTTTTTTTTTGTCAAAAGCAAAAAAAATCAACTTCGTTCGCTGTCGCGAAAAAGTCTGCGAATGCTCATCCCTATATATGAGCGGCCAAGTTCTGCAGAACAAAGAGTCGTTTAATCTAGTCGGCGTTACTTTTGAGAATAACCTCAACTGGCACAAACACATTTCATCCATAGCTTCGGCAGCTTCAAAAAAGATTGGATTCCTCTTTCGAGCCAGAAAATATTTTCTTCTTCCAATCTGTACACTCTGTTTGTATACCAAATCAGACCCTCTTTGGAATATTGTTCTCATGTCTCGGGGAATGGCGTCCCCTACAACACTTAGCATTCTGGACTCCATTCAAAAAGAGCTGTTCGTCTTATTAATAATCCAACGCTCACAGAAAGGCTTCCTCTTCTTGCCCATCGTCGAGCTGTAGGGGATCTGTCGCTCTTCTATAGGTATTTTCACGGCTTCTGCTCAGAGGAGTTGGCCAGTATTATTACTTCTCTGGCCGCTCCCAACAAAGCAACACGTAGTGCAACTTTTATGCATCCTTTTACAGTTCACTTAGAAAATCCCCGAACTTCCCGCTTTCTTCGTTCCTTTATTCCTAGAGTGTCAAGACTATGAAACCTGCTGCCCGCAGAAGCTTTTCCTTGTCCCCCCAATCTCCAAAAATTTAAGTCCCGTGTGAACAAACTCCCTCTTACCACACTAAAGACACCCACGGTACGTTAGTACTTAGGCATCAGCCTTCGTGGACTGTCCCAAAAAAAAAAAAAAAAAAAAACTTTATTGTAAAAGACATAAAATCGAAAAGACGTTTCCATGTACAGAGATTCGTTATGAGCTCCCCAAAAAAACCCTATTATTATAATAAAGACTAAATTTGTGTAATATCATGACAGCAGTTAAGAAAGGCATTTTTCAAAAATGTTCTTTTTTATTTAAAATGCATGCTTAAACTATAGTTGTTCATCATACATAATAATATATGAAAGCAATATATCCCCTTACAAATATTTGATACCTGTTCAAAATACTAAATAAAAAAATTGTTGGGTTTTTTGGTATTGATATAATTATTAAAAGGAAACCAACTTTTGTCTGTTTTTTTATTATACGGTTATCATAAACTTCTACCTAGAATGATAGAACACTTTCCTACTAAATAGTGTTTTTTTTAAATCTGCAAAAACTCTTTGTTAATATATCTAATTTACAATCTAGCCGCATTAGATTGCCCTTTTCTTTTAATTTTTATGTTGTAAGTACCTACTTTCACAACAGAACGGGAGATTTAATACAATTCGGCGCTCAAGCGTTACATTTGCTTATTGGGTCATCTAACTAGATATTGATCTTTTTTTATATTTTTAAACAACTAATTTATATTTTCATAATACATGCGTCAATTACTAAAAACAACTACTTAAAAGGTAAAAATTTCAAAAGCAGGTAGTTAATTAAACACGGCAAAAAATAACCGATATAGTTGTGTTTACCTTAAATTTACATGATCTTACTATAATTTTATTTATTAGGTATTGTGAAAAAAGTAACAGCTCAAGCCTCGTAATTGATCTGTATATTTATATATTTTTCGGCGATCGTTTATTTATAGGTTCTATTAACATATTTAAAACAATTTAAAAACAGCCCTTTTAAATGCACAATTTTTTAATAATAAACGGTTATAGTAGCAACAACTAGCAAACCCTATCATTCAAATAATAAGCGTTAAAATACCTTTTAAGTTTGTTGCTTAAAACCAAAATACGTTTATACACAAATTAAATTAACAAAAAAAGATTTTGGGCATTTACTAATACTAACCACAAGTAGATAATAATACTAACCACAAGTAGATAATCGAAAATATATTTTAAATAACTAGGTCATTAATTGGCAATCGATGGTTTCAATTCTTCAGGTGTTAAATTGCCTTGATTACACAGCCACAAAAAAAAAGTATACTTTTTATGATACATAAAATGTTTCCCGTAGAAATTTTGCCTCTTGATGACAAATCCAGAGTCAAAATTTCTCCATCAACGTTATCATTTTTTTCTAACCCCAAAAAACTGCTAAAATATGAAAGTTAACTAAGAAAAAGGAGATTTTTTTACTTTCGACTTTACATTTTTATGTAAAAGAATCTGCTGAATCCCAATCCACCACCGAAACTAAGGTAGCAGGTGAAGTTTTTTTCTAACCTCAAAAAATCTACTTGAAATCATTTTTTCAAAATCTTTGCAGATCTTGCCTAAATTTCGTATAGGGGGGTTTTTTGGGTAGCTGATGAAATCTGAAATCAGATTCTAAAAATCCAAGAAAGCGGATTCAAAAGGCCAATGGCTATTCAAAAAGTTTTAATAACTTTGGTATATGGTGGATCCAATATGGTGGATAAAATAAGCAAAAACAACAAATTAAAGGCAATTTCGATATATGCGGGTTTAGGTAAATATAAATTTCAGTAACATAATAAACAATCAAAAAACCACCATCAAAAGAATTGAAAATTGATCTGCGTTTTAATATGTTTACTTTTTTGAAACTGTTATCGGAACCTTTGCTTATCATGTTTGGCCCAGTCCATTTTAATTTTAAATACTAACTTCTTTAAAACTAATCCAAACTGCATATATTAGTTTAGTTTTAATACTATTTTTTTGCCTATTTTATCCATCATATTTGATCCTACATCATAAATGTTTTAAAATTTGATTTTATAGTCGGATTTAGCAACCTCTAAAACCATTTCATACAAAATTTGGCTCAAATCCGTTGATTTTTGAAAAATTTATTCGCCATCATAAAAAACACACCTGCCATTTTGAGTTTTTAGAGTCTAAGTTAAGATTTGAAATTAGGGCAATATCCGCAAAGATTTTGAAAATATGATTTTAGTTCGTTTTTTTGAGGTTAGAAAAAAAAACTAAACCTGCTAATATAGACATATTACATATAGACCGCTAATGTCGTACTGCTAAATCAACCCTAAAAGTGAAAGAGCGCCGCACTCATGCTCTCTAACTTTACCATGCGCTAGAGTGAAAGCGCATGAGTGCGGCTTGTATAGCGTTATCTCTCACTCTTGGGAAAATGTTTAGTTGGGTGTGACCCCGGATTTGTGATTAGGAGGCGAAATTGCTACTATTTTTTTATATGACTGTGTCTGTCATTACTGGCCCTTGTGGTCTAGGAGGAATCGGCGCATGAGTACCGAAAACTATTCTTAGGCTTGTTCTATATGATTTTAAGAATGTACAAAGCGATCACCAAAAAATATTGTAATTAACTTAAAAAATATATAATAAAAAAATAAAACGTAAAAAATATATTTTTATATTCTTAGGCTGGTACTTTCATTAACGAATAAAATTTCCATAATAACAATTGTTGTGACAATTGTAACTATGGATGGAAATTATCCCACCAATAAAGTTATCCGTTAATGAAAGTACCAGACCTTAGTCATATATATATATATATATATATATATATATATATATATATATATATATATATATATATATATATATATATATATATATATATATATATATATATATATATATATATATATATATATATATATATATATATATATATATATATATATATATATATATATATATATATATATATATATATATATATATATATATATATATATATATATATATATATATATATATATATATATATATATATATATATATATATATATATATATATAAATAGTCAATAATATCCTTAATTGAAATTTGAAAAAAAATGTTTATACAGGTTTTTTGATTGTTTATTAAGCACGTTTTGTAAGTATGCGTCCCTTACCTTTAAATATCGCCTCTCTCTGACTTATACGCTGCATCGGCCTCTCTGTGTCCTAAATCATTATTTACCCTTTATCTTAAGAACTAGTAACTTTATCACAATTGTTAAAGAAAGCAATGTAAATAATAATTTAGTTTTTTTTATCTTTTTGACAGCTCACGAAGGATTATTATATATCTGTACCCCAGAGGCAAACTATGCCAAGTCCAAATTTATCAAAAATGAGATAAATATGTCAAGTCCTTCAAAAATTTATAAAGAATCCATTGCAATTGGCTGCTCATTAGTACGAATAATACTTTAAAAGATAGCGGTGTATGAAATATGCCAAGTCCTTTATAGCGGAGGGCCCAAACAACGCTAAGTCCAACTGGCTTACTTTACCTCAAGATTGATGCGGGCTAACTAAGTCCAGTCGTGTAAGTTCTGTCATTATTAACAAAGGATCCCTAAACGAAAAGAGGTGCTTAGAACTTGCGAGTAAAATTGGCTATATGCCAAAATTTTTAATTTAATTACGCATATAAAGGTCCAGACGCTGATACATGCGATAAATGTGACAGCTTCAAGTTGCAACTACAAGACGCGACTCAAGAAACTAGACACACTTTTCAAAAAACGTATGATGAACATTTGAGGGACGCCAACAACAGATATAAACTAAAATCCGAAGATTAAAACAGGGCTTGACTTAATCATAATTTGGAAAAGGTTGTCACGATAGACCTTCAAAAGTGCCTTCCCACGCCTGATCTTCAAAATTCAAAGCTTTTTCATTAAAACTCTGGACGTACAATTTAACAATTTATGATTTAACATCGCAAAAGTCATTTTGTATGATGTGGGACGAGACCGTAAGTGGTCGCGGGGAAAATGAAGTAGCTTCTTGCATAATTAAGTAGGTAGAGTCTGAAGTGGGATATATACAAAAACTTACTTTTTTGGTCAGATAATTGCCCCCAGTCAAATGGAACATTATATTGGTCATGGTTTACCTTTAATAATGAAAATTAAACCTGAGATCCAGGTGATAAATCATAAATTTTTAGCTGGGGTCACTTCCACCTTGAGGCGGACTCGATCACGCTTTAATTGAAGGGAAAAGAAAAAAAAAACCATTTTCAGATCATGACACCGTGGGACTAGCAACAATTGGTTCATTTGTGTGGGTCAAAAAAACCACTAACGTCCGAGTGATGATCGCGTTATTAAAATTTACCAATGGACTTAGCAATTTTTAAAAAAGTTAACAACGGTTTAGAATGTTTAACAAAACGTCATTGTCAGTGTTATTCAATGATTTTAGTAGGCAACCTGTCATAATCTGACATTTTGTAAAATTCAAATTTTAAACCCAACAATTTGAAAACGGTTTAGAATGTTTAACAAAAGTCAGACAGGTTGCCTACTAAAATCATTGAATAGCACTGGCAATGACGTTTTGTTAAACATTCTAAACCGTTGTTAACTTTTAACAATTATTGCTAAGTCCATTGCTTAATTTAACAACGCGATCATCACTCGGCCATTAATGTGATAAATATGGAAATGCCCGATTTTAGAGATTTTAAACAACTTTATGAAGAAGTAAACGCACCTTTTCTTTCTAGAAAAAAGTCTGAGGAAGAGACCGATTTTTCTATTTCTAATGCAGTCCACCTGCAAATAAGATAGGAAAAGCCCGGTTTTCTTTTTTACAAAACAAAATTTGAAGATGAATTCTTTATTGTTGACTAAAATAGAAACACTAGACGCTCAAATGCTATGACTAATATTATACCTCAAATTAGAGATGGGACCAAACCAATATCAACCAAAAAGTATCAACGTCTGCAAAAACTTCTACAATGGATGCCAAGCAGATTTCATGATATTTTTGAAATATTTTTTACGGAAATGAAGAACCTAAATAAATTAAGGCTTTGATCCATTTCTTTAATAATAATTTCAAGAAGTTGCATCGGCAAATATACTATTTTTGGTTTAATTTTTTGAAAATAAAGTTGGTTAAGGTTCAGGTTTTCTTTTATTTTTATTGGTCTTATTATTATTAAACATACTAAAAAACTATGTCAAGTCCACTTGTAATAGTGGTATTTTGGACTTGAAATGAGGCTAAGTCCATAAAATATTTTTTTTCTTAAGTCAAAATATGCTAAGTCACTTAGCAAAAAACTGAAATTTTTCTCAAATTTTGTATTTACTTTAATGTGTAGAGGTTCCTTAAAAAACCCTAATTCCTTAATTTTACCTTCCGTAACTTATTTATAAATGTTTAGAACAAGAAAATCAGTGTTATAAATTTTAAATTTCCATTCCTGAAAAATCAGGTTTTTGGACTTGGCATAGTTTGCCTCGGGTACAGATATGTATATTATATCCTACGAATTATATATACATATATAAACCTAAATACCAAAAATACCGTGAGTGCCGGGTTTTCCGGTGTTTAACCCATTTCTTTCCAGTTGTTCCGTCAACGTTGTCCAAGCACTGAAACATGCAAATGTTGCATTTCTCAGCACCTTTTAGACAACGCGGTAGTGCCACCACGGACGTTATTTTTAAATAAGTACTACCTAAAAGTGTCAATTGCCAATTTTTTTCCAATTTCATAATGATTTTATTATTTTCAGATTCTTTACAATTTATAGTATTTACCGGGCCCGCGAGCCGAAACTCTGACCACTACGCTACCGGAGACACAAGACAACAAGACACAGTTATCTACAATTTGTTTTTATACGTTGTTTTTGCTGAATTCAATTTTACAAAATTTATTATAGCTTTATTTTACTTGTAAGCGCGCGAATAAACAATCAAAAAACCTGTATAAATAATATATATTTTTTTCAAATCTTAATGAAGGATATTATTAACCATTGTATAAAGAATAAAAAAATATATTTTTTATTTTTTATTTTTTTAATACATATTTTTCGTGGGCCAAAGTACACAAATTTGAGATTTTTCGAACTTTTAAAAATTCATATCTCCAAAAATATTAACTTAATCGTAAAAAGTCGTAGGGTAGACTGGGTACGGATGTGACAATTTTTATTTAACCATCAAGAATTTTGTTAATGTGGCAATTAGCTGTCCAAAATAAGTTTGTTTCTGTAAAGAGTACATTTGCCTACGTATAAATACTAAAATTGTATTTCTAAGAACTATGATTAATTCACAGGAGCAAGTTAGAAAAAAAAAGAGAAAATGTCACAACCGACCACACCCCAAGGGCGATTGTGACAGTACTTGGGGTCGGTAGTGACAGGTTCAAAAATATACCAAAATGGTCATCAATCACTTTTATTGCACAAAATATCCATTCTTCTCCAAATTATTAACGTTTACGTAACACAAGAACATTTAATGTTTATAAGTAGTAAGGCATTTTAGCATCTGTAGCTATTATAACAAATCTTTATATAGCCCTCAACCGTTTTTCTTTTTCTTTGTATTCCTGCTTTACTGCTTTTTTTTCTGGGGTGTCTGTATAAATGGTTGACTCTTTGTTTCTGAAACCTTTCGATTTCCTTTGGGAAACTCTTGGAAAAGGGCGAACAGTATCAGGGAAAAAACGATTGTTGCGGCTGAGAATGACGCAGTTGGCTGATTATTGCTATAATTTCGAATTGGGGATTCGCCCAATGTGGAAAGTGAAGGTGGTGGTGTTTCATTATTAGGTCCAGGATCGTTCTCCTCTTACGTCTCTCCTCTGTGGTCTGCTCTGCTTTCATCGCGTTTTCGAATGTATCGCAACAAAGACATGCAATTCTGCAGCTCTTCGTAATGATGTTCCTCGTTTCACTTATGTGTAAGCTTCTTTATATTTTCTTATTTCACACTGACCTCTTTCTGTCTTTCTTATACGTTTTTTTGGCATCTAAAAGCAAAAAAAATGTCACAACCGTACCCAAAGCACTTCTTCGCAAAAAAAAGTCACTATGGCATTATAAAATAACGTGCGTACAAAGTAAGCACTGCTATTTAACCACTAATATTTAACTAATAATGAAAAAGTACACTCATTACTGTATCTGTACACATAGGACAACAATTATTAGAAGAAATCGAATAAAAATACTTACTTTTGACCATTAAAAAGTTGTAAGGGCCTCTGCTAACGTCAACGTCGCGCGTCGGCCGAAGCAATAATGTGAAACACATTCAGACTCACATGACGCTCCTCTTTCCCCTTAAGCCTACCCAGTATTCCTTATAGTTTCGCTAATATCGCGATTGTCACAACCGTACCCTGTCACATCCGTACCCAGTCTACCCTAGTACCTTTTTTATTTGTATTTTAATAAAGAATTCGAAAAAAATTTGTCCGGTTAAAAAATAACAAGTAGGGCAATTTAAAGAGGATCGTATAAAAAAAATTTTAGGTGAATAGTTTTCGGTTCTCATGCGCCGATTCCTCCTAGACTATTAGTAATATTCTAGTTTGTTAAGAAGTACCTATTCTAAGAACTTAAAAATATAAAAATATTATTCTTTGAAACTTATGACTTCCCGTATATAATTTCTTTTGAAACATCAGTATTTTTATTTTGACAACTTATAGACATGTTCTTTAAAACAAAGGTATATTAATATTTGAGCGGACCGGACTCGATAAAAAAACCATTACAATTTCGAACGCTTAAAAATATTTAAAAAGATTACTAAATAAAATTTGCAAAAAAACTTTAAACTTTCTTTATATTTGGTTTTAAATTTTTTATTGCTTTATTGGTGCGATTTTTATAAATTAATTAAATAGGATGGCAAAGAAAAATTGTGGTTTTTTACAATTAAACTATAATATTGTATTGTATTGTAATGCTTTTATATAAATTAAATAAAATAAATTTAATTTAAAATAGACTTTTTGTCTACTATGAATTAACAAATATTTAATTTAACCTCTATTAGGGTTCATATTATGCAATTAACCACACAAACATAGTTTTGTTGGGTAAATGCAAATCGCCTAGTGCAGTACGAAAACTCTTTTAGCCTGTTTGTTGTGAACTCGTAAAAATCAGTTCCTTACATAGGTAGGTAACTCATATTAATGAAATAAAATATACTTTTACTGATTTCTACTATATTTGAAACTATGAAAAATATATTTATTTTTTTTACGACTAAACATGTAGCGACTAAATGGTAGCTTTTTCCAGCAAACTTAATTTAAAATTTTAAACTAGGTACACAAATTATTGTTTATCAGGTCTGAGTGTTAGGTTATGGGAGGTATAAAAATTGGGTATGGTCAATTCTATAGGTAGCAAAATAAGATTTTACAAGAATTGTAATTAAATGATTAAAGTGTTATAATACATTTAAATTTAACAATGGGAATTATTTAGTCTAATTGACAATTTAATAAGTGTCGGTATTTTACAATTGTTTATTTTAAGGGACTCCAGAAGATTCTATTTATGGCCTTGTTTTCTAGTATGATATTTGAAATTTTGATCAATATTATGATTTTGCTCCATTGAATAATTAGCGTAATAAGAATCGGTTTTTCTTTTAATATAACTGGTGTGATGTTTTTTTTATTCTTTGGAAAAACTTTTACCTGAATGACCTATATAAGTTTTTGGACAGTCGTTACAAATTAATTGGTAAACTACAGATATGTATTGTTGTCTTATTAAAATTTGTTGTTTTGTATGAATTTCACACATCGGGGTTTACCAATTAATTTTAAAGACTGTTTAAAAACCCTTATAGGTCAGTCAGGTGAACATCACACAAGTTATACTAAAAGAAAAACGCTTTAAATTTTTTAATAAAAAAAATCCCATTTTATCAAAATTTTTTTATTCAGAAAACAAAAAGGGTGTAAATTGAATTTACTGGAGTCTCTTGAAATAAACAAATTAAAATATCGACACTATATTAAATTGTCAATTAGACCAAAAATTTCCCCATTGTAAAATTAAATGTTATATAACACTTTAAATATTTAATTGCAGTAGCTGTAAAAACTTAGTTTATTACCTATAGTATTTTTTAAACCCCCCCTTATAATTTTAAAAAACTTACCTATAGCATAACATCAAGAACTGATAAACCATAATTTGTATACCCAGGTTAAAACTTTAAATTTAGTTGGTTTTGAAAAAAGCTACTGTTAGGTGATTTGATTTTCCCTTAAATTATATCATATATTTTTTGCTAAAATAAATTTTTTTTTATTTAAAAATTCGTGTACGGGCCAAAAATAATGAGTTCAAGTAAAAAATGAAGTTGGGAAAAGGGACTTACATAGTCTACTTTTTTATTTGGTGGGTGTTTTTAAATTATGGGAAACCCAAATTTTACCGAAACCAACTTTGAAAAGACATTATTTATATTATATAATGCAAATAAATTGTAAAATACTCCTTTTTTTTATTTCACTTTTTTTTAAATTTATTTATATTTAATATCTCCTTAATACGCACGCCTATGAATTTACCAGACATAAAAAATTGGTAAGGGAACAAGCTCGTTCCGAAATCCGGGCCCTAATAATAATTCAACGAATATGTAACTTATTTAATTTAAATAAAACTATATGTTCTTATGCTAAACCGACTTTACTAACTCCCAGAATCACTCTGCGTCGAATCTCGCGAATTTTTTTCAATTTTCTTGGTTAAAATATAGATCAGGTTCAGTATTTTTACTGCAAAAAGGTTGAATAGAATTAATTATTGTACAAAAAAACACAAATTAATTATTTTTAGTATGTATAAAACAGCTCTTAGTCTACAACCTTAATTTAAAACCATACATTTTTTAGTCAGTAAATTAATTAAAATATAAATGGGATAAAACAAACATGGCTTATAATTTAGATGCTACTATATACTTATATATATATATATATATATATATATATATATATATATATATATATATATATATATATATATATATATATATATATATATATATATATATATATATATATATATATATATATATATATATATATATATATATATATATATATATATATATATATATATATATTTAAGCAATCATATTCTTTAATCTCAACTATTAAGAAAATGCAGAATTTGCTGCAAAACTCGTTTTTAGTTTATATCATAGGCATTTTATCAACATAACAATTCAGATAAATTGCCCTTTCTTATTGCTTCTTATTTTGCCTTCTCATTACTTTCACATTAAAGAATAACAGGTTTTAATATTATTTTTTTAATTTTAGTGCACAAGCGTTACCTTTGATTATACAGACACGCAAAACTCGGTACTTAATATACGTAATTTTCTATTTGTGCCGTTAATAATGTTAGTATGTAAAATAATTTCACATGTGTTGTTTTACGCCAGAAGCCCTCATAACTATTTTTTTTTGACAAAACGCAATCAAAGTTTATTGCCAATTTGCTAAAGAAAAACTCAAAAGAGTTTTGCATTTGTGGTAAATTTTTGTCTCGCGAAAACATAAGAATGCCAAGTTCAAACTAAAACGAATTTGGTACAAAATTGTTTGGGATAAATCTACAATTCTTTTAGATTGTATGAGAAATAGAGAAAGGTTGACTGCGTATTTTAGTCAGTCAAATTTCGAGATAAAACTACACACAGCAAAATGGTCGAGGGGACAAAGGTAAAACTCTCATATTTGTAAACAAAATAATTTTTAGACCTAAGATTGGTATGTAAGGATTCCTTATATTTTGGTTTAATTTTGTGCCCTAGTTGTTGTTGCTTTTTGCCCTAACTGGTCGATATGATAAAATTTCTAACAGCATGATTTCTCTTACTTGTTCATAGATTAAAAATTAATTTGCACTTGTCTGTTCAGCGTTTTTAAAACTGGGATAAGTTGTCATAGATAATGCAAAGACATCATCTTACCCGTACCCAAAAGCACCAATTAGATCAATAAAGGGGGGGCAAGAAAACTAAAAGAAGTCCCATTGGTCGTTTGTGGCAACGTTATAGGGAAACTGGTGATGTGAGAGGAAGACATCTTGGTCCTAGAAAAACAACTGAGCCTGTACATGACATATTTATCCGGAATCCAAATCTAACAGCTACTCCATTAAGACGTGAGCACTGACCTCAATATGGACCGGTAAAGGGTATCAGATGCGCGGTTCAAAAGTGAGATTTTATGGGCGAAAAAATGTGTCCGTGCGCCGTGGCTCTAGTCAGATCTTAGGGTCCTAAATCATGCGCAGAACGGACTATCAGATCGATTTTATTTACAAATTCGTCGCCGGCCAGTTCCGTACTTCGTGAATTGATGACTTAAAAAATATTTATATTACACTGGTTAAAAAAAACCATGGTTACTGGTTTTTTGAACCAGTAAAACACATTGGTTTGTTTAGATGTTGTTCTTAATCAAAAATAAACATATTATCCATTGTCAGCTCCTTAAATTCCTCTAGTTCTTCTGAATGTTACAGCTATGGAAAGCCACGAATTTTTGTACTGGTTCACAACTGATGCGTTGTAGTTAATAATAATAATAAATGCGAATACGACTAAACATGACTCTTGTGGCTTATCTAAGAATTAACTTTTGTTTCATCAATGTAACACAATCATAATTGAAAAAACTATAATTATTTATTCCGGATTAAAAAATCTGAACAAAAAATGTATTGCAATAATCTAAAAAAGTCAGTAAGTATGATTACAACATAAAACATATTCCCTTGGAGCATATACCTACTAGAGGCACTCTTGCCGCCTGGAAAACGATCATTTGTGCAAGAAAGAAAGAATAGCGGTATAAACTTTTTTCCGTCCAACGTGCTCATTGGTCGGTAAAAAGAATATATATACCCCGCCCTGCGTGCTGATTTGTCGGACTCTCCGCGTCGATCTATCGGCACGTTGGTTGGAGCCACGGAGAAAGGTTATACTATGATTCTTTTTTCTCTTTCGCACTGCCAAACGGCAAGGCTGCCTCTAGTAAATAAATGCTCGTTTTGTATAAATACATTTAAGATGTTTAGAATATCCTTTTATCGCTATCGAAAACATAAATGTAAAAAAAATTAACGTTATTTGTATAAACATTTTTTTTGCCTCTGTTTATAAGTCTGTTCCAATCTCGCAAAACCGTTTATTGTACGGCCATATGCAAGTCCAGTCAAATAAACCTATTCCTAAACAACAGGTGACAGTGTATTACACGATCACTTTACTGATTCCCAAAGCAAAACCCCTTTCAATATATGAAAGCGTTCAAACTGTGAACTGACATAAAACCGTGTAAAGTCGATGGTCACGCGTTTAAAATTCTAACAGTTTCCAAACCATTTTACTGCGGTACAAAAACTCTGTCTTGAAATTAACCCTATCTTTTATTAAGCCTCTATTTTTTCTATTTACATTTTGCAATATTAATTTTGTTACCTCATTGTTTATATTACTACCTAACATAATTTATATATGTATAGAAACGCAAAAAAAAAAGAATTTATATCTAAATATATAAAAAATATATTTCATAAGATTTATTAATGACATACAAATTTTTTGAGTTCATTTCCTGTTTTAAATACGCATGCTTATGACACTTCGTTTGTTTAGTGCGCGAGGTCGTAAACTTGCCTTTAAATGCGATTAGCCATTATATTTTCTAAAGTTAGGTTATCTATGGAAGTGAGCTGCAAAATGTACAAGATGGACTTCATGCCCTGTTAGACTTCCGTATTAACATGTGGGAATCTCGAAAGGAGCTTAGAATGGGCAGAAGATCTCCTTAATTGGGAGGAACAAGATGTGTGTCTTGTGCTTTCACAGACGAAACTCGGTTTGGTTTGAGGCCAGATTCTAGAAGAATGGAGTTAATGACCAGGAAACTCTGCTTGCTTAGAAAGTATCCATGAGGTAGATCGGTAACAGTCGGAACAATTATGGTTTGGGCTGAAGTGGGTATTGGCCGACGGACTGATCTCATTTTCGTCGAGGGCTTTCTAACAGCAAATGCATATCGTGATACAATTCTTCAACACATTTTCTTTCCAGGCAGCCCAATTTAACGAACTAATTTAATGTAGGATTACGCCCACAGAGAGAGAAAGAAAGACATTTTCTAATCAACAATATTCTGTGCTTTGCCGGGACTGCCCAATCCTCGTTGAATCCAATAGAGCACGTATGGGATATGTTAAAAATACGTGTCATGAATTGCAACGGTGTTCCAAACAAGAGCGGAGCTGGAAAATTGTTTAATTTAGGAGTGGCAACAAATTGACCAAAACCAGATAGACAATTTAATCAAGTATGCCTCGACGATGCCGAGCTGTTGTGAACAATAAAGGTGGTCATACACTGTATTATATTTTATGTCTTAACTGTTTATTTTTTAGTATCGAATATATAATTTTATTTTCTTTTTGGACACCTTATATAAAATAGATTCTTGTAATTTGCTGTACGAATCAAAAATGTTTCATGAACATTTTCGTTTTATTTTACAATTTACCTTCACTACATAAACAGCCTTACCCAGTTAAAATTTTTTCATCTCACAATTTTCCTATACGCAAATATTTCAGATACCTCTAATTTTAAGAAAAATGCAGATATTTTTTTGTAATTTGGGATTTGACGATAAACGTTAATCAAATTCACGAAAAAATACAAATTGAGGATTCTTCTTTAAAACTTGGATATTCTCTGGAGAAAGGGGGTAAAAAAAAATAAGTTTTTTTACAAATTCCAAAATATTTTTTTACCAAAGTGTTTTCCTTGAGGCCCATAGTATCTGGTTTATATTTAATATGGGTTTCATGTCCCACTTTTTGGATAAAAAAAAATTAAAAATCCCATCTACGCCCTGGATATGTTGGGTTTTAAAAGGTTAAATATGAAAAAAATATTAATAAAAAACACGATAACCGAATGGAAAAACATTTGAAGAGTGGGCAGGAAAAACAAAAGAAAATCCATTTTTGTGCCAAATTTAGTTAGTTTATAAAAAATGTAAGTTTCAGTATGCTGCGGATTCATTGGTACACTTTACAAAAAAAAACCTACCTAAAATCGGTCACCCGCTCTCGGACTAGTAGGAGAGCTGGTGAACAATTTTAAGTAGGTTTTTGAGGTACTTTGAGAATGTGTGTAATTGTCCTTGAAGGCCCCCCAAAACGATTTTTTAATTGTCTGTGAAACGAGATATTAAAACAATTAAATTGGGCATAATTAACATTGTGGATATCTAAATAAATAAATAGATAAATAAATAGCGTTTATTTCCAATCTGATTTAAAGTAAAAGTATTGGATATTGTCAAACAATTTGAAAATATACATAAAAATTTTAAAAATAATATACAAAAAAATCACAGATACATTTAAATATCAACAAAATACCACAAACATAATCTTACGCAAATTTTGACAAATAAATAACTTAAAACCTACAAATAAATACTTTATTATGTTGTCAAAAGAAAAGTAAGAAACTTAAAATTACAGTCCCATCATATTAACAAGTCAAAAATAATTAGATGATTATTTAGAAATGGAAATTAAAAACTGTAACTTAGGAACTCCATTATGGAGTAAAAAGATTTATCCAATAATATTTTTTAATCACAGATTTAAACTTTTTGCTGTTATTGATTTCTCTTATATGGATAGGCAATTTATTAAATAGTTTAATTGGTAATACTAACGGACTTTTACCTACTGCGGCCAATCTGTGACGAGGAATATCCAGATTACAGGTTCTTCTTAAATGGTACTGTTCACTTAACTCACGAGGTTGGGTATATGATTTTAATTTCGACTGTGCATAAACTAAGCATTTCAGTATAAAAAGAGAGGGAAAGGTTAGAATTTCAAGTTGTGGAAACAGATCTCGACAAGAAAAAGCTCGCTTTTTAAACGTCATTGTCCTAATAATCTTTTTTTGTTGTATAAAAATTTTATTTGCTCTACAACAGTTACCCCAGACTAAGACTCCGTAATTCAAGCATGATTGAACATATGCGAAGTAATACATTTTTAAAAGGCTAATATCTATTTTAGTACGCAACTGCCATAGAACAAAACAAGATAAAGAAAGTTTTTTCAAAATATAGTCAATCTGATGGTTCCATGATAGCCTGGAATCGACAAACACCCCTAGAAATTTCGCAACGTTTGTCTGTTCAATTGTTTGACCATTTAATCTGACCAAAAGACTTTTATTTAAATCTCGCAAACTAAAACAGATCAGTTCAGTCTTACTTTCATTCAATACTAAGCCATTGGTGTCACAGTAGTTCTGAACCGAAGAAACAGCACTACAGGCATTTTTAGATAAAATTTCAAATGAATTTGCAGCACATACAGCTGCTGTATCATCCGCGAAAAGCGAAATATAATGATCATCAAAGCCACTCGACGCGATAATTAATAAAGATTAAAAATAACAATGGCCCAAGTAAACTGCCCTGAGGCACTCCACTGGACACCATTCTTTTGGAAGAACAAAAAGCGTCCCGAAGGTCCTTCAAAATTACCTGTTGCATTCGAGCCAAAATCTTTCAAATTTTTAAGTAGTAAATCTATATAAATGACATCAAAGGCACGTCTAAAATCAAAAAAAAAAGACAGGCCGTATTATTGTTTTTGTCGAGGTTCTCTAAAATTCTATTGTAAAGTGCAACAATTGCATCCTGAGTTGACAAATCACCGAGAAAACCAAACTGCTGTTTAATGAAAAAATCTTTTCGTTTTAAAAAAGCTATGAGCCTAAGGTAATATGCTCTCTCAAATGCCTTAGAAAATACTGACAAAAATGCTATGCCACGATAGTTTGAAATTACATGTTTGTCCCCTTTTTTATAGATCGGTCGAACTATAGTATTTTTAAAAATACTCGGAAATGATCCTTCTGGATATCTCAAAAACGGTTCTTACGATTTTTTCAAGATTAATGCAAAATATAAATCGAAGTATTATAAAACAAAAAAAAACAAGTTTTTGACGGTTTTTTAAAAAAGATATTGATTTTTAAATGTTTACTAGGTATGTTTGTTATTAAAAAATAGTGTATACTATTTTATTCTTTTTTTACGTAATCGCTCCTATTCAAGGTGTACTTTAGGTGGTTATTAGGGTGGGCCCAAAAAGTGTAAAATAGTCTAAAATATTACTGAATAACGAATAAACCTCATGTGTTGTGTGTACAGTCTCCTACAAAATATTATTTTCAAGTTGTTGAAGTTGATAGAGTGCTCAAAACATAACCTCAAAAGCCCGTGATAGCGATAAAACGATAAACAGTTGATATAAATGATATCTACTTTCTTATTTTTAATGAAAAGCGCAGTTCAGAGTGGCGTAAGTATGTTTACCCTCCACGGACACCCTGGCAGTTGATGAAGTGCCAAAAACATAACCTCAATAATTATTACTATTAAAAGAGATGTTTTGTATTAATTTGTCGACGTTTAAAGAAAAAACAGAATATTTTATTTGGGGAAAAAGTTACTCACACTGAATCAAGTGCTTAAAAAAATGTGCTTATTGGGCTTAAGCCTCTTACAAGCATAACTAACAGAAAAAAGCACGTTTTGCCAAAATATGATCTGTCTTCTTTATTTAAATTGTAATCGTGTTTTTTTTTTCGTGTTTTAACGTGTTTTAAAAATATTAAAACCGCCGCCAGGGAGAGATCATGCTGCCTGTTAGTTATGCTGTCACAGGTAAATATGTTACATGGTTACTTCGTTGGCTGTCATAATATAAAAACTGCGAAGAAAAAAGTGTATAACGATACAGTCCCTCCTACAAAATATTATTTTCAAGCATTGAGAATGTTTAACTTTTGGTAAAGCGTATTCGATCTTATTTGGAACAGCGCTAAATTTGTGGTCCATTTACAATATTGCATTACGGACTAAACTAAAATACTTTAAAATATATTAATCCTTCCTGCTACTAGTCCCGGCATGTTCAGCCATCAATTTAGATTGGATGGCCTGAAAGAGACAAAGATAAAAGATGTTCATCCCTATAAAAGTCAAGGTCTGGCTAAAGAATTGCGGCACCCTACCAACTCTGAAATTAAAAAAAAAAAAAAAAACAATTTTTGGTTATATTATTTTAACAAAGCATCATGTCCGCCAAACCAAAATCATTATATTAACTTTTGTTTTAAAGTGCAAATAAAAACCTTAAAACTTCAATGTTATTGTTAAATATAAATCTCTGATCTTTATTTTACAACACCTTCCAATGTTGTCCATTTTTTTATAGTTGTTTATTCACGTCTCCACGGCTTTTGCATTTCCAAAGGAAGATGTATTATACGAAAAGGTATATGATCCGCCGGCAGATCCGAATGAAGTGCTGAACAGCATCAACTGGATTAAAGATGACGCTATATCAGGATTTACTAAGCAGTAAGTATCCACTTTTTAAAATTTAATTTCTTTATGTCCGCAGGTAAATATAATATAATTTTTTTCTTCAAACGTCAATAAATTCGTCATTTTTCGACTGTGTAGGTGACCGCAATGTTTCATTTTTTCTCCGCTCAAGCTTCATTTTTCACTTTCTTGCCGGCGGAGGAAATAGTTATTTTCCTAACAAGTGCGCAAAGTGAAACTTTTCCGCACGCGACTGCCGTTGCCCGAACGACGCAATGCGGAGTTCGGGCAAGCAGTCAAGTGCGGAAAAAGTCACTTTCGCAAGCGTTAGGAACAAAATTTTCCTACGAGAGTCAGATAATACCAATATTAAAGCAATGATTATTTTATAAATTATGTTTAATCTTAAAGAACTACTACAACATATTTATAAATGGGAATTATTTGTTGATAACATTTACAACAAAAGAACAGTTGTTAGCATATTGTAAATTAATTGCCGAACCGTAATTTCATTTAGCGGGTGGCTTATGGAAAGCGCTTATTGTACGGCTTGATGAAGGTTGACTTAGCTCAGGAGGGGAGTTGTTCATGGTCAATATTTTATTCGACATATCCTTTTTCTGATTTGTGGATTCATCAATGTAGCTCTCAGCTACAGACCATTGATTTCCAGCCCCCAAGTCGCTTGACATTGGTAATTCTTCTCCAGAATCCGCTAACATAGTCGCAGAGGATCGACGAAAACTATGTCCAGTGTACTCTTCTGGATTTTTTAATTTTAGGTATGCAGCAATTTCTGAAGGCATTTTACCATTGAATTTATTCCCACACATTGCGTACTGCATGCTCCTTGTTTATACTGGACAAAAAAACGTCTCTGTGGGGTATGTGGTTTTCGAATTTGCATATTTACGGTACAATTGCAGATAAAGTCCGTTAATGTTTCATCGGACACTACAAAGATTCTGGAAGTGTTATTTTTACTGTCAGGAATTTTCACCACTATCAAATTTTTATTATCCTGTATGTCATCAATCATTATTTTTGTAAGTTCATTTCTCCTACAAGCACCGGCTAATCCAAAAATTGTAGCAACTTTTATTAAAGGTTAATATTATCAGGTGCTTCTTTCATGAATCTTGAAACTTTTTCTTTGCTGAAAGTTTTGATTTTTTTGGCCAGTATCCCACGTTTTGGTGTTTAAGTAGTGATGTTAGCTTGAAATATGAACTTAAATCAAGGTTCCTTTTCACTTTGAGGACACATTTTAACATAGAGTACTTACTCCAAAAGTATTAGGTTTATATGTTTTTTGCAAATCCGCAAAATAGGCCAAGAACACTTCTTCTTTAATACTTTTTGTCCGCTTGCTGGAGCACCAGTTTTCGAAATGACTATATTGATTCTCATATTTTTCACGAGATTTTGCTGGTAATAAATTCAAACTGGTATTTGCTGCATCCAGGATAGAATCTGGTAGCTCCTCATCGGAACTACTCATTTTAAATAATTATTTTTGTCGGATTTTTATTCAATTAAAAAAGATACTATGACGCCTTTTCATTTAAAATGCTTGTTTGTATTGAAATTCATTTGTGCAATTGCTTGTTCATATGGAAACAAAGAAAAATCTGATATGTGTTAAAATCACCAAGATTACATATTGTTGCTTGATTTGTCAAATCATTTATTATTATTATTATACAGGGTAATTAAAAAAATGTTTTTTTTTGTGTTTAAGTTGAAATATTGAAAATTACGAAGTAACAAACAAAAAAAGAGAATAAACCAAAACTTGCAATGGCTTCGTATATTGCATGAAATAACCCTACAATTACTAAAATACATATAAATCTTCTTACCTGTAAGATTTTAGAGTAGTTTTACTTTTCCGCACGCTGTGCGGTATTTACAAAATAGTCGTTCTTTTGTAAACACTTTTCGCGCACTTTGCGGAAACGGTCTAAATAATCGCCCTTTTGTGCTTTGCCATTTTTCATCAGGAATACAATAAAAACTTTATGAAAACAATCTCAAGATTTAGAACTTATCATGCGCTGTACCCAAAACATGCCACTGTAAAAGATAGTGTTGCAGAAGATCCAAATTTATCAATTCCTTGTCGTGCTCAAGAGAGGACTTAAAAAAACAACTTGGCGAATTTTGCAAAAATATTGAAATATACACCCGATTGGTATGACCCAAGAACTTAAGCCACTGGACCATCGTCGGCGCCGCGAATTTGCTGCTTGTAGTTTAGAACGACTTAAACGGGATCACAATTTTCCGAAAAAAATGTCTTTTCAGATGAAGCTCATTTTTGGTTAAGTGGATACGTAAATAAGCAGAATAACCGTTTCTGGCGTGAAAACAATCCACAGCAGATTCACGAGAAGCCTTTGCATTCTCTAAAGGTAAGTGTATGGTGTGGTTTATGGCATGGTGGTATCGTTGAACATTTTTTCTTCAAAATGAGCTTGGAGATTTCATTAGAATGAATGGTAAACGATATCGACAGATGCTGACAATTTTTTATAGCCAAATTTGGATGCGTTTGATTTAGAAGATATGTAGTTTCAGCAAGACGGCGCTACCTGTCAAACTGCTCATGAAACTGTCGTAATATTGCAAAAAAAAATTTAGTGAAAGAATAATTTTAAGAAAGGCAATGCTTGTCTAGCCACCAAGAAGCTGTGATTTGACTCTTTTTAGATTATTTTTTGGTGGGTTATTTCATTTCGCTGCATGATTTATTGCCCAGTCTTCGAAAATTGGATTTCAATTCACTATTAAGCCAGGTGGACATTTAATTCTCTTGCTATTTAAAACATAAATTAATTATTGTACTTCAAGATAATATAAAAAGTGTGGATATATCTGAAATCATTTCTATTTTATTTAATTTTAAAATCATATCGCTTTTACTGGAAAACCCTTGACTTACTCAATATCTGCTTATCAATACGGAATTAAAAGGCAATCGGAGACGCAATTAAAAAATATTGTTAACAGTGCTCACTGACAGCTTCATGTTAATTACTAAGAATTTCACCAACACATCTGCCGCCCTGCGAACCCACTTATATTTAATAATTATTGCGTTTAAAGAAAAAACAGCATATTTTATTTGGGGAAAAAGTTACTTACACTGAATCAAGTCTTTTATTCATTTTAACGTGTTTCAGTAAGAGTCTGTTCAGTACGTACCTTTTAATCCCAAACGTTTTTTAAAAATGTAAACACTTACCGCTTATAGGGCTTATTTTTTTTATCTTGGGACAGTCCACGAAGGCAGATGCCTAAGTACTAACGTACCATGGGTGTCTTCAGTGTGGTGAGAGGGAGTTTATTCACAGGGACTAAATTTTTTGGAGTTTGGGAGGAGAAGGAAAAACTTCTGCGGGAAGCAGGTTCCACAGTCTTGACACTCTAGGGATGAAGGAACGAAGAAAGCGGGAAGTTTGGGGCCTCTCTAACTGAACTGTAAAAGGATGCATAAAAGTGGCACTACGTGTTGCTCTGTTGGGAGCTGCCAGAGAAGGAATTATACTGGCCAACTCCTCCGGGCAGAAGCCGTGAAAATACCTATAGAAGAGCGACAGATCCCTCAGCTCGACGGTGGGCAAGAAGAGGAAGCCTTTCTGTGAGCGTTGGATCATTAATAAGACGAACGGCTCTTCTTTGAATGGAGTCCAGAATGCTAAGTGTTGTAGGTGATGCCATTCCCCAGACCCAGACATGAGAACAATATTCTAAAGAGGGTCTGATTTGGGATACATACAAAGTGTACAAATTGGAAGAAGAGAAATATTTTCTGGCTCGGAAGAGAAATCCAATCTTTTTGAAGCTGCCGAAGCTATAGATAAAATGTGTTTGTGCCAGTTAAGGTTATTCTCAAAAGTAACGCCGACAAGATTAAACGACTCTTTGTTCTGCAGAACTTGGCCGCTCATATGTAAGGATGAGCATTTGCAGACTTTTTTCGCGGCAGGGAACATGACTGTGTTTTCGAGGCATTAAACTGAACAAGATTTTTGGTTCCTCAATCTAAGATTGTGTGAAGAGATATTTGCATTGACCTGCGCTTGTTTTCTAAATCAGGATTACACGGTGGCTTAAGAAATTGAATACTAGAGTGGAGGGTACTATCGTCAGCAAAACTATGAATGGGATTGATTGTGGAAGAGAAGATCGTTAATGTGTAGAAGAAACAGCGTGGGTCCAGCACTGAGCCCTGGGGCACCCCAGCATTAATTTGGTAGAAGCTGGAGGAATGACCATCTACACTTACTGAACCATCTACACTAACTGATATACGTCGATTAGAAAAGAAACTGGAAAGCCAAGAGCAAAGCTTAGGTGAAAGACCGTAAGAAGGAAGTTTGTTAAGAAGCTCATCATGCCAGAACTGATCGAAAGCTTTGGATATGTCAAGAGCAACGATCTGGGATTCACCAAGAAACTCAAGGGACTTGTTCCAGTTGTGTGAGACAAAGGAAATAAGATCAGCTGTGGATCTACTGTGACGGAATCCATATTGTCTATCATGTAAGATCTTATGTTTTTCCAGATACTTTAAGATTTGGGAATTAATGAATTTTTCCATTACTTTGCAAACAACTAAAAGAAGAGATATAGGTCTATAGTTGGAAGGGAGACTTTCGGATCCTTTTTTGGGGACAGGTTGCACACGTGCAGCTTTCCAACTGTCTTAATTATAATATTTTAAGTAAATTTTAATAAACCCGTAATTATTCGTGTTTAATTAATTTATATCATTGCAATTGCCGCGCTTCAATATGGAGGATTTGCTATTTAAGAAGGGGCTGCGTAGTCACACACCTTGTTTCATTACATCATGGCACCCTCGGTATCTAGACTAGGGATGTCGCGCATGCGGATGTTGATGCGGATGCGGATGCAGGTCTTGTTTTTTTACAAGAAACTTATGCTTTGATTTTTAAATTCCACACTAAATAGCTAGATAGGTAATAAAACTATTAAATAAAAACTATTCTTGCTATTTTATTTCTGAACCCATATAGTTCCTTGTAAAAAATAACAAGATCCGCATCCGACCAACATCCTTTATCCGAACACCCCCAATCTAGACTTAGGCTTGATACAAAGCTTTTGGGGGGTGTCATAAAAAAAAAACAGCGAGGGAAAAGTGTATAACGTTCACTACATCCCAAAATAAAAAAAATTTTCTTCGTTTATTGCGTGTAAATAAAATCAAGTTGCTCTTTAAGATTAAAACCAAAACGTTGCAGGTCAAAATACTTTTTTAAATTAGGAAAATATATTATAAAATTATATAATAGTGAATTCTTGAAAACTGGTAGACAAAACTGGACAGACCACATTGGTCGTGTTAAAGCAACAGAAAATAAATCTGTTCAGTTTTTTTCATTGTAAATTGATTACTAATAGATATAAATATTAGTGATGATGAACCTAAATTAATATTTATATGTATTTTAATTAAAGAAATATATGTTTTAAATTGTACAGGGTTATTCATTTTAAAGTAAACAAGGCTTTTTTTGAACTTCCCTGTAATTTTTTAAAAAACGAATATAGCTATTTCGTGTATTTTATTCTGTAGAATTTAATAATCTAATCAGAAAAAAAATTGAAACATAAACAAAAGAGTTATAGCACAAGTGACGTATTTTTTTAAAAGGAGTACTCCGTATATTTTTATAGTAATAGATAGATATTTTCACCAGGAATTCGGTGATATAGGGGTTGTTGGGTTAATTTTTTGCGGTTCTGCTGCAATTGTCTAAAAACTGCATGATACTATAAGGATAGTTTCACCTGAAAAAACCCGGCTGCCACAGGTCACAGGTGCTTATTTGTCAAAGTCAAGAATTTTAAAAAAACGTTTATTACTTTTTGGAGTAGTTTTATAATGAAGTTTTTATCAGAAGAACGGCTTTAAATTATAATTCTCATTATAAATCTGGAGAAAACGCCAGGGAAACACAACGAAGATATGTTGCAAATTTTCACCAAAATATATCAGTAAAAACAATTTTAAAACTAAAGGTCTTATTCAAAAAAAACAAAATCGTTACATATTAGAAAAAGGACTACAATAAGAAATGGAAACCGGGATCGAGCTATTTCTAATTATTTACTTTGTATTCCATAAAGTCAATTACTGACGCAGTTAGAGACTTGAGGTATGGCCCTGCAAGAAGAAGAGTAACCTATGCGACGGTTCAGAGAACACTGAAATATTTTAAGTATCTTTCATATCACGTTTTTCCATTGCAGCATTTAACACGTAAACAAAAGGAACTTCGCTTTCAATTTGTTTCCCAAATTTTAATCCATGAACAAGATAACGATCCTACCCTGTTTCAAACGATTTTTGGACGGATGAAGGGACACTAAATCGGGAATATTTAACCGACGCAATACGCACAGCGGGGCAAGATAAAACCCGGAAATTTCAAGAGATTAAATCCCAAAGGAGATTTTCTTCTCATGTCGGGTGTTGTGCTTAACAATAGAATTGTGGGGCCCAAATATTCTATGGGGACCCTTAATGAGAAAGATATCTCAATCTTCTCAAAAACATATTGAGGACATTTTAGAAGAATTCCACTCGAAACGTATCGCAAGATAATTTGGCAACAAGACGGAGCGCCCCCCATGCTGTTCGCGTTGTGCAGATCTCAACGCCGATACAATCAGGGGTTTGGGACGTTGGCACTTTTAGATGGCCACCAATAGTCCAGATATTAAAATTTTTTTACACTAAGATGGAGGGGTTATAGATCATGTTTGAAAATAACGGGGGTCATATAGAACATTTAAATTATTAGAATATTATTTTTTGTTATAAGGTTTTTATTACCACCATATTTTCCCCGTATTGATTTTAATTTTTTCCGTTTATTGTAATTTTGCGCTTTTTAGAAAAGATATATCATATGATTTTAAGCATATAATATAATTTAAACCCGTTCTTCTGATAAAAACCTCATTATAGAACTACTTAAAAAAAGTAAAAACGTATTTTTAAAATTTTGACTTTGACAAATAAACACCTGTGACCTTTTAGCCAGGTTTTTTCAGGTGAAACTACCCTTTATAGTATCATGCATTTTTTAAAATAGGGTCCTTGCACTTTTTTTTAAAGATGTCGTTTGACTATTATAGACCGTTCTTAAAAACCTACTACTTGTTTTTTCTTTAATTGTTTTTTGCCGATATTTCGATTTAATAACTTCGAAATTCAAAGGTCCCGCGAAAACGCCGTTAGGTTATTTTAAAAATGACGCTTTTATAGGTAAATGTCTGGTTCCCAAATAGCCTGTAGTAAAATTTTTTGGCATTGGTACAATGACACAGTGAGATGTACTTTTGATGTAGATTGAACTGGGCGGTTTTATAACCTCGCTTTTGCAAATTTGCATTTTATCGTTGCTTTGTTCTGTGTGATTTGTATTGGGTTTTTTCGGTTTGTCCCCCAAAAAGAGTAAAGTTTACCGTTGGGTATAATTACTCATTGCAAAAATACGTCTATTAATATGCCTGGAAAGACTTTTGTTCAAGTTCCATCTGATAAGGCTTTAAGGAATCTATGGCTTCAAGCAGGGGGAGGGCCTGAAAGGTTATCTTTAAATTGTTTGTTTGTTTGTAAGATCACTTGATGTGTACTTTATCAGTTTTATGACAGTAATACGAGCAGAGATTTTTACACGAGTTCATTTCTCATCTCACAAATCAAATAGGTATTTCAAGTTTTTTTTCAAACAGTACAATTGTTGGAGATTTCAAATTATTACCTAGTGATGACGCTATCCAATCAGAATCGTTTTAGAAAAATTTTAATTTTTTGTACTTTTTTTTTTTGAAATATCTCGGTTACTTTATTTATCAGATCAATTTACACACCCAAATTTTGACCCATATTTAATCGAACTAATAGAAATTATAAACATTTATTTTGCGTAAGGACCTATTGCAGCAGAACCGCATGAAATAAACCCAGCAACCCCTATATCACCGAATTCCTGGTGAAAATTTCTATCTATTGATGTGTATACGGGGATTTTTTTAAAAAACATCACTCGTACGGAAAAAAAAAATTTTCGAAAATCATATTCGTTAAAAAATACAGGGGGGGTCCAAAAATAAAGCCCGTTTACTTCAAAATGTATGTATTTATATAATAAGGGTTATGAAGCGAAAAATGTATGCGACAATTATTTAAGCTTATTTTTATCGTAAAATGAGGAGAAAGTTCGAAAAAAGTTTTGTTAATTGACAATTGTCAAATTGTTGAAAAACAAGTTAAGTTAAATTTTAACAGGAATAAATTCTTTGAAGTGTTCGGGCAAAAAAAATTTCAAAACGCCCTTTCCCCATTTCATTTCCCCGCGAATAATAATAATAATAATAATAATAATAATAATAACTTTATTGCCCAACAAGTACCCATTTACAAAATATAAATAAAAATAAAAAAAAGAACCTATTAAACATAAACAATACAGTAACTAAAAATAAAAAAGATTTGGTAAATAATAATATAAAAAAAATCAAAACCCCCTTATGATCACATCTGGCCCTTTGTTTTAATTATTAAGAGTACAATTAAAAATATCACAATCATTTGAAATTTATTGAAACTGGAAAAAAAAATTAATCCGCGATTTTAAATAAGATTAGTTCGAGCCTATCACACATAAATGTAACATAATTTCTAGCATTTAATCTAGGAACAAAGAAATTAATCTGATCCAGCAGGTCAGGACAATCAACCCCACCCGCAGCAATTTAAACAAAAATATTATGGAGGCACACCCTCCGCGGTTCTAAGCCAAACTATTTTTTTTAATAAAACACGGTAATCTGAACCACGCCTGGGTAAACACCTTCACCTTAAAATTTAAATATTTTAGAAACCTCTTCTGGACTCTATCTATATTATTTATATGGCAATTATAGTAAGGATTCCAAATCAACGAAGCATATTCAAGTTTTGAACGCACGTAAGTACAATAAAGGAGCTTTAGAACTCGTTGATCGTTAAAATTCCCACCATTACGCACAATGAAGCCAAGCGTCCGACCCGCCGCCAGAATCATCTGATTAATATGATCCACAAAACTTAATTTCGTATCAAATATAACTCCCAGATCCTTTAGTGAACCAGTTCTCTCTAATACCACCCCCGATATTGAATAGGGATACTGAAAAAATTGCGGTTTACGAGTGTAAGTCATTACTTTACACTTAGCTGTATTAAGACTGAGTCTGTTTTCCTCGCACCACCTCTGAATAATATTTAATTGCTGTTGTAATAGTACACAGTCGTCATGTGTTCTAATGGGTAAGAATACTTTAAGATCATCTGCAAAAAGTAACTTTTCACACTTAATAACTTGACATAAATCGTTAATAAAAAGCAAAAACAATAAAGGCCCTAGGTTTGAACCCTGAGGGACACCCGATGTTGCAATATATTCATCTGATTTGTACCCATTATAAAACACAAATTGCTTTCTATTGGTTAAATAAGATTCGAAAAATTTCAGAGTTGGCTGATCGAATCCAAACGTTCTCAGCTTATCAAGCAAAACCACATGCGAAATCCTGTCAAAGGCCTTGGCAAAATCCGTATAGACTACATCCACCTGTCCTTGTTTGTCTAAGATTTTGGACAATAATTGCGTTAAACATGCCATATTAGAAACAGTTGACCTGCCATCTACAAAACCATGTTGTTCTAAAGCAATATATGCGCGAACTGACAGGCTAATTCGCCCATAAAGAATCGACTCAAGGACCTTTGCAAAATTGCTAAGTATGGAAACAGGTCGATAATTATTAATTTGAGTGCGTTCACCATTTTTAAAAATGGGACATACTTTTGCCTGCTTCCATAACCTAGGCATCGTGGATGTTTTAATGCATAGGTTGTATATTATTAATAAGGGTTTTACAAAAGCACCTATACAATCCTTAACAATAAACGATGGAACTTTATCTGGACCCGACGTCATCTTATCTTTAAGTTTTTTTGAGGACCTAATAATATCCGCTTCAGTTATTGGGTGTAGTATTTGAATATGTTCATTAATAACATTTCCCCTATTCTGATAGACATCGTCAGGCCCATCTTGACTATACACACTACTAAAAAAATCCCCAAAACCGTCAACAATATCCTGGGGTTCACCGAGCCGCCCATCCCCGAAATACACCTCACCCGGAATCCTCGAAGTTTTACGTTTGGCATTAACATAAGACCAAAATTTCTTTGAATCATTCACAATTGAAGACTGTATATTTGTAATATATAAATTATGAGCAATTTTAGTTTGTTCTTTTATTAATGATCTTAAGCGTCTAAATTCTGCCAGATAAAAAATATTTTTCGTTATTTTATATTTCATTCGCATTTTAGCCTTCTGCTTAATATTCTTAATAATATCCGATGAATACCACGGTGGAAACTTTCTTCTAAAATTTTTATACTCCGGAACATTCATGTCAAATATAGTATACAGTTTATCATAAAAACTTTCAAGAGCTAATTCCGCGTCCTGAAATTCTTCCAGAAATCTCCAATCTGTCTGCAAAATAGCATTATATAGGGAACGAAAGTCAGCCTTTCGAAAGTTATAGCTTTTTACTCTAATATTTGGCAAAAGTTCGCGTTGTTTGACTCCCAGACTGTCTAAAGTAAGCACTAAAGCCGGATGATAGGCATCCTCGGGAACCAGCGGCTCAGAATCTCTCTCTATCATACACTCCACCCTACAAAACACCAAATCCAACAATCTATTCATGTTATTTAATATTTTATTACACTGTTCTAAATCTAAAAAATTCATCAAAGTTGACAAAGAAAACGTTTTGGCGTCATTGTAATTTAAATCTATGAAATCAGGCACATTAAAGTCTCCCAAAATAATTACATTTTCTGCTTGTAAACAGTCTAGTTGCTCTAGATTTTCAAAAAATAACTGAAACATATCGCCAGGTGTAGATGGAGGTATATATAATAGTAAAATAAACAAAGTTTTGTGTTGAAAAGAACACTTACACAACAACATATCAATGCTTGGAAAATTATTATCAAAATATGAAGTATCTATCACCTGAGACTTAATATAATTTTTAAATGCTAATAATACACCCCCACCACGGGTTTCCCCAACGATACCAAATTTTCGATCCTTTCGATACACATCATACATTTCAGGAAACAACTCCGTGCTATGAACGTCTTCTTTAAGCCAGGTTTCGCTCAGTGCAATAACATCGAATTCACCTTCGCTAACCGAAAGATAAAAAGTTTCAGTCTTAGAATTAAGTCCACGTACATTCTGGTATGCGCACACCAACTCGCTGCACTTGCCGGGCTCTTTTAGTTTAAATTCACTATTCTTGGTACATCGTTTATATATTTAATTTTACAGTTTGTTTCACCATTGCTTTGTCTTTGAGTTAGATCAGCTTTAATTTTTTTATAATACTCAATCTGACGCGTGGTACGATCATAGGACAAACTGACTTTGTTTTTATATCTGCTATTTTTAAGAGAACTCGCGTTACGTATAATTTTATGGACATCACTCTCATTATTCAATGTTAATCTTATGGGACGACTTTTACCCGCGACAAAGCGACCTAGCCGTATGGGCTTTAAATTCTGTACATTAAAATCCGGCACAACAATACCTAAAATGGATTTGACCTCACTCAAATCCTTACTTATTCGAACTTCTTGAGCCTCTCCTTGATTAGGTTCGGCAATACCGAAGATAACAATATTTTGCTTGCGTCTATTTCGATCATTTATTTCAGACATAATCTCCTCAAAGTCACATGATTGATTAGGTGATTGTTTTAAAGCAACGTTTTCAGCCCTTAACTCATGAATATCCTCCTGTAACTTTAATATAAGAGATTTTAGGTCTTTTAATTCATTACCGAACTCACGGCATTTTATGCAACTCCAGTCATACCCTTTGTTACCATTGAGTAATCGAACTTCGTTAGATGATATATCCACACATGTATTTTTAAAAGTTTTTTTACAAATGCTACATTTAACCATAAAATGAGGCTCATAGCCTTTTTGGCAACAGGCGCAAATCAATGTTGCTGGCATTTCTGTTATCAATCCAAACGAAGAAGAATCAAAATAATATAAGATGGTAGAACGACGCCACTGTCTAAACCGACAACCTTTACGCGCGCTTTTTTTCGCACCAGGTAGATTTGTAGGTTAGAATAATGTTAACTGTAATCATATATTTATCACTAAAACGTATTAGTTTAGCTCATTTTTCCAACTTACTGTGTTAGCTTAAATCCAGTATATTGGGATGAATGTTTAAATCATATTTTAACCCAAGTTTTCACTATAAATACACCATAAACAAACACTATAAACACACTTCATAAGCAATAAGAATAAGCAATCGCTCCAATTTTTCGAAGCATTCTAACAATTTTTTGCAGGAAGCATACTTTTCGACTAAACTACAATAATTGATACGTCGCACTCACATGGCGTAGTTATCCATTTCATGAACTAAATGTCCAGTTCCTGAAATGGAACCAGATATGTAATAATATTTAATTTCACCATCTGGACAATATTTTTGCCCAGTTCATTAAATGGATATAACATTTTTCCACTTGGAGAAATGAGATAGTATTACAGCATCTGGACACAAAAATCATCCGGTTCCCATACTGTATGTTTGGCATTTATCTATTTACTGTAATACAGTGCAATGACCCAACATTTTTGGTTAGTTGTGGTTTGTTGTGGTTAGTTTTGCGTGTAATGTTGATCAAGAAGCGTATAAAAATAATCTTTGATGTTAAACATTTTTGCTTTAGTAGTTTAAAATAATATTCATGCCATTCAAAACACCGACGACTGATTGTTTCACTAAGTGGACAAATGCCAAATATACAGTACAGAAACTGGATGATTTTTGTGTCCAGATGGTGTAATATAGTCTCGCTTCTTTAAGTGGAAAAATTACATACCCATTTCATGAATGGGACATAAAATTGAGCAGATAGTGAAATAAAATATTATTACACTATCTGGTTCCACTTCACGAACTGGACTTTCAGTTCACGAAATGAACAACTACGCCAAGTGATTTATGTAGATTAAAATAAAAATCAACATATATTTAAATTGAGTGGGCGTTCCATTTAAAAAAACTTGCCAACTTTTTCTGAGACACCTTGTATTTTGCAATCCCCAAAGAAATGTTTCCAAGCAAACATTTTTTACTTTAGAGTTTTTTTATATTATATACAGGGACAAACATTTTTCGTGTATAAATAAAGTTGGAACACCCAGTATTACTGCTACACAAGACGTTATTTATATTTAAACTGTTGTCGTAGGTTTTAAAAGGTCCTGTGCAAAATTTATGGTTTTCATCCGAAACATGTATTTGTTATTGTTTAAAACTAGTTTTCTGAATAGTATTATCAACGGTTATGTCATACCTGCAAAACTATGCAAATGATATTATAAGATCATTAATATTAAAATTAAAATTGCGAAGATACGCAAAAACACTTTAAATTGCATCTTTTGTATATAAAGTAATAGATTTTCATCTAAAACCAGTTTCGCGAATAAAATTACCCGTAACGCTTTCCCATTTAGGAAATTTAGAAATCTGCAATTTAGACACTCAAGATATTGACAAGCTGCACTTTGAATAACTTAAAGAAGCTGCTTATTAAAAGAGAGTAAATTTTTTACGTTAAATTTTAGGACTAAAAAATCTTTAGCGTTTAAATCAGCGGTTCTTAACCTTTTTGGCTAGTGACCTAAAATATAAATATATTTGAAGTCCGCGACCCTAAGGTTTTATTTTTTTCCAGTAATAATAAAATAATAGGACTAAAAGTTCGTGGTTTGCTTAAATTGATTTTATTACCAAATATTAAAAAAAAACATTATTAATATTTTCTTTATTCAAATCATGTTAAACAAGCAAGTATCAGCATAATTTGGCATTTATAGTGAAAAAGTGGTAATCTTTTAAACTACAGAGTAAAACATGAAAAAAACAGCACGAGTGACGTATTTTTTTAAATAGAATACCCCGTATATTTTTATATCAATAGATAGAGATTTTCACGAGGAATTCGGTGATATAGAGGTTGCTGGGTTTATTTCCTGCGGTTCTGCTGCAATTGTCTCAAAAATTGCAGACATCAGAAGACCGGCTTCAAATTATATTATATGCTAAAAATGATATGAAATATCTATTTCTAAACCAAGCAGCAAAATTACAATAAACGAAAAAAAAATAAAATACAATAGGAGGTAAAATATGATGGTAATAAGAACACTTATAACAAAAAATTATAATATTACTAAAAATTTAAATGTTCTATATGACCCCCGTTATTTTCGAAACATGATCTATAACCCCTCCTTAGTCTTTCTTTTTTTTAGTTCTTGGCTAAGACGATTAATTTAATTTACAATTTTTTTTCTCATTTCTTTCATGTTTCTGTTCCCATTTTGGTAAACGACATTCTTCAAGTGATCCCATAGAAAAGTGTCCAAAATTGTAATATCTGGACTATTAGGTGGTCATCTAATAGTGCCATAACGTCCAATCCACTGATTGTATCGGCGATTAAGATACTGCACAACTTGATGAACAGCATGGGGCGGCGCTCCGTCTTGTTGCCAAATTATCTTGTGATACGTTTCGAGTGGCAATTCCCCTAAAATGTCTTCAATATCGTTTTCAAGAACATTGAGATATCTTTCTCCAGTTAAGGATCCCTCACAGAATATTGGCCCGACAATTCTATTGTTAAGCACACCACACCAGACATGAAGAGAAGACCTCCCTTGGTATTTAATTTCTTGAAATTTCCTGGGATTTTGTCTTGCCCAGCTGTGCGTATTGCGTCGGTTAAACATTCCCGATGTAGTGAACGTAGCTTCATCCGTCCAAAGAATTGTTTGAAACAGGGTAGGATCGTTATCTTGTTCATGGATTAAAATTTGGGAAACAAATTGCGAGCGAAGTTTCTTTTGTTCACGTGCTAAATGCTGCACTGGCAGAACGTGATATGGAAGATACTTAAAATATTTCAGTGTTCTCTGAACCGTCGCATAGGTTACTCTTTTTCTTGCAGGGCCATACCTCAAGTCTCTAAGTGCGTCAGTAATTGACTTCATGGGATACAAAGTAAAATAATTTAGAATAGCTCGATCCCGGTTTCTTTTTCTCATTGTAGTCCTTTTTCTAATATGTAACGATTTTGTTTCTTCGAATAAGACCTTCAGTTTTAAAATCGTTTTTACTGATATATTTCGGTGGAAATTTGCATCATATCTTCGTTGTGTTTCCCAGGCGTTTTCTCCACATTTATAATAGAGAGTTATAATTTAAAGCCGTTCTTCTGATGAAAACCTCATTATAAAACTACACCAAAAAGTAATAAACGTATTTTTAAAATTCTTGACTTTGACAAATAAGCACCTGTGACCTGTGGCAGCCAGGTTTTTTCAGGTGAAACTACCCCAACCCCAATATCACCGAGTTCATCGTGAACATCTCTATCTATTGATATAAAAATATACGGGGTATTTAAAAAATACGTCACTTGTGCTGTAACTGTGCTTGTTGTTTTTGTTTCAAATGTTTTTCTGATTAGGTTATTGAATTCTACGGAAAAAAATACACGAAATGACTATATTCGTTTTTTAAAAAAGTACAGGAAGTTTTAAAAATAAAGCCCTGTTTACTTTAAAATGAGTAACCCTGTACTTTGTGCAAAGAAGATATGTATAAATTGTTGTGTAAAAACAATGTTAGAGTTTCCCAACGTGAAGGTAATTCTGAAATTTATCTCGCACTAATGGTGACACATTGTATGGCTGAAAGATCCTTCTCAAAACTGAAGCTTATAAAAAATAAACTCCGAAATTCCATAACTGAGGATAGATTAAATATTTTGACTCTCCTTAGTTAAGAGAGTGATGTTTTGAGGTAAATAGACTTTGACGATATTATCGATACGTTTATTAATGTGAAAATCAGACGAAAAATAATTTAGCTTGTAGGTACCTCTAGTTTAATTTTGAATAAATTTTATGTTAGCCAACTTATTCAGTTGCTCTCTTCTTTAACTTGACCTTAATAGAAACTTTCAACAGTTAACCACAAAAGATTTGAGGGCCTCCACCACATGCTCTGCTTATGGGCCGCCGAAGTCTAAATCCGGCGCTGAATAGTATAATTTCTTCTTACCTACGTCCACTAATTTTAAAACAGATAGACAAACATACATCCATAGTAAACATATACATTATTAAAATTTTATTATTATACCTTGGCCTATTTTCCACAGAAACAATTTCTTATTACTGTTACCACTATTATAGCTTTGGCAACAGTTTTTTTTCACATAGCAGCGAGTGAACGTATTTTCTCCTGATGGACACCCGCTCAAATAAGCGAGCGCCAAACCAAAACTACAATTGTCTTTGGTTTTGGTAAACATGAAATTTTGTAGTTCAGGTTTTTTTAATGACACTGTTAGTACATATTTTTATAATAATCATAAGTGGTTGTAATTTTCAGTATAGTTAATAAAACAACTTCTCCCTTCGTTTGCCAAAGATATAAGTCACAATTTTCGAACCAATTATTCTTTTGCTCCAACGTGCTGATTGATCGGTGGGAGAGGTATATACCCCGCCCACCAATCAGCGCGCAGAGCCTAAAAACTCTTAAATTTGCAACATTAGCAAAGATCATTATTTCCCTATTTTTATTGTCGCTTATAGTAAAATTGATAAATAAAAATAAACATTACCTTCAACTATTGTAATTAGGCACAATATTTAATGCGAATATTGCTCTTTAATCCTTTATATATAAAAAAAAACATACATGACGTTATTTATGACTGTAACGAATATAATTGATTTCATAACGAATTACAATTTAA
Organism: Listronotus oregonensis; assembly: GCA_019359885.1. Lineage (NCBI taxonomy): Eukaryota > Metazoa > Arthropoda > Insecta > Coleoptera > Curculionidae > Listronotus > Listronotus oregonensis. Next base: position 22,593 of record JAHBCN010004923.1, on the reverse strand, counting down.
ATACGTTAATTATCAATTTAACAACCATTTGCTTATAAACAGAACGTATTGATATAATTGCATGTTAATAATTAAGTTACTTTAATAATATCACCATGGAAATTGAAATTATTATTTTAAACAAGAAGAGGCGTTTCTTAGTTAAGATTTAAGTGTTTAGTGCACGACATCAGCTTTCTTAAGTGTCACTATGGCTGTTTTATGTTTCTGGTCTTTAAGTTTAAAAAGATACAGAACTTTTCTTATAACAATTTATTTGTGAATTACTGAAGACACAAGCTAAAAGGACGTTCCAAAAAAAGTACATAAGTTGTTTTTCTAAAACTTTTTTTGCTAATACAAAATGCAAGCCAAAAATTTTTTTAAGAAAAAACCTAATCAAAACCACAAAGATGAAACAGAGCTAATTTTCCTTTTTCCTGATTTAATTTTTTTTTAATAAAATATAGGACTTAAAAAAAGTCAATTTAGATTGATATCTTAAAAAATAAAATAAAAAACTCAACAATGACTAAACCGAAAAGCCTTAAGATTAAAAAAACAGTATTTTTGAAATTCCATGCGAATGTGGAACTTATATGTAGGCGATACTTAAAGACCAGTTTTTTAATCTTGGGACTGTCCACTAAGACTAAAGGCCTAAGTACTACGGTAACATGGGTGTCTTAAGTGTAGTAAGTTATAGTTTATGATATGGGACTAAAATATTTAAACATTTAGAGGATGTTCGGGGCTTTTTAAGTTGGATTATAAAAGGATGCATAGGCATGGCAATACGTATTGTTCTGTTTGGGACTGCCAGATGAGCAATTATACTGGCCAACTTCTCTGAGCAGAAGCCGTGAAAAACGTATAAAAGAGCGACAGATACTCCACAGCTAATCGGTGAGAAGGAAAAGGAAGCTTTTCTGTAAGCGTAGGATCATTATTAGGATGGGCACCTTTTCTTTGAATCCAATCGAAAATGCTAATAGTTGTAGAAGACGCTCTTTCCTAGACTTGGGAACAATATTCTAAAAAAGGACTGGTTTGGGATACATATTAAGCATACAGATTAGAAACGGAAAAATATTTTCAGGCTTAAAAGAGGAAGCCAAGCTTTTTTAAAGCTGTTGTGGCTATGGTAGTAATGTGCTGGTGCCAGTTTAGCCAAGTTTACTCAAAGGCAACGCCAACAAGGTTGAATGACTTGGACTTCGACTTTTTCGCGTCAGGGAACACGATTGTCTTTAAAAGGCATTAAAGTGGACAAGATTTTTGGCACCCAATCCAATATTAGTGTAAAGCCCTGTAAAATATATTTACATTACCTTACGCTTGTCTTTCCAATCAGTCTTAAGGTTTTTTAAGGTTTAAAGTGAGTGAACCTTTTATGCCCTCCACCGAGACCGCTCGGTCTATTGTGGCTCACACCTTTTTATGTTTCTCCCAACAGGATCAGACTTCCAACGAATCCGATATTAGATTGGGAGAAAGTTCTTACATCTCCTTTTACTCGTGTCGCTACCGGACACGAGCACAATATGTGTTCTGGTGTCCCTGTCCCCTGGAAAGTATGAGCAGACGATTAGATCCGTCATGCCCTCCTCTCCTGGTTTAGTGACGTGGGTAGCTACCAGGTCCTTGTTACAGGAACCAGACGTTCCTTCTAAGGCCGTTTCTCCGGCCTTTCCCTACGTTCTATCCGTTTTCTGTTTAAAGCCAGGGAACCCTTTTCCCGATAAAAGCGGTTCTGTCCGCCTTCTGTTTGGATTCAGCGATCCCTTCCTAAGCACCTGTTTGTTCGTGATGGATTAGCCCTTCCCTGTGAAACAGGCGCCTGTGACTTTAGAGGCACTTTTCGAAACGGATTCCCCCGGTTCGGTCGGCGCACCTTTGTCTGCTTGTGACCTTGGGTGGCACCTCTCGAAACGGATTTATCCGTTTTGGTCAGCGCACCTTTGTCACTTTTTTCCTATGAAAGCGGTTCTGGCCGCTTTCCGTTTGGAGCTAGGGAAGTAATAGTCCACCGCGGCAGAGCCCTGTATTATCGCAGTAAGGCTAGATACTCTGAGAGGTCGCTCTGGATCTCAGAGGCACACTCATCAGCACGGTATGCTAATACCTTGAGTTAAGCCTTGTGTTCGTCTTAGCTTCGGATCCCGTTCCATACGCTAGCAACAAGAGTTGCCGATAACCAGCATCTCTAGCGCATGTTCCAAAAGATCCTACTGGGCCCAACCACGACAACGACGTGCGAACACAACGGTTGGGTCCAATCAGTCTTAGAGACTGAACTAAGAAACTAAATATTGGAGTAGAGACTACCATAGTCAGAAAAAAAACTATAAGTAGGCTTGACTGTAAAAGAGGGAAGATTGTTGCGGCAATATCTCTGCATGCAGCTGGTTCTAAATTCTGGGTATTTAAGGACAAATAAGCACACAAAGAAAGAAATACAGAGATTTTCCAAATGGACTGTAAGGGAATTTTTCATAAGAGTAACACTTTATGTTGCTCTATTGAAAGCTGCAGGAAAAAAACTATACTGTTTAATTCTTTAAAATAAAAATCATTGTAATGCCTATTGCAGCTACTCGGTGGCGTGAGAAGAAAGCTTTTTGACGAAAATGGTGTTATTAATAGGACAAATGGTTTTTCTTTTAGAAGTATCCATAATGCCAGCAATTGTGGAAAAATGCATTTCATAAACTTGGCAACAGAATTTTAAGCTCTGTCTTATTATATAAAAACTGTACAAGTTAGCACAGAAACATCTAAAACCTTAAATTGGTCACTTGTTTTCCCAAATTCACCTATTTATTTTTTTTTCCTTCCAAAATATGCTCCCTAATACAGTTTTAGCGAATTTTCCACAACTTACCGTTCGAATATTAAACAACAAGCATACGAGTCGATCCGTCTGTTTTTTTATTTTATGTTTTATTTTTTCCAGAATTCTTGGAGATTGTCCAAATACCTACACCTTTTCCAAGGCACTGGCAGAGGGATTGGTTAACCAAGAAATTGGAAAACTCCCAGTTATTATTGTTAGACCCGCCGTAGGTAAGCTTAGTAACAATTATCAAAGTTTAATCTAGTCCAAAAAAAAACGGTTTTGGGCGAGATCAAAAGACATTTTTAAAGGATTTTTTATATTTTATCAACAAGAAAATACTAGCTGGCGATATGTTTTTATATTGTATTGTTATTTATATTTGATTTTTTAATAGCATTATAGTTTAATTATGTAAGAATACACTGGGTATCTTTTTTTTATCTTGGGACAGTCCACGAAGGCTGATGCCTAAATACTAACGTACCGTGGGTGTCTTAAGTGTGGTGAAAGGGAGTTTGTTCACACGGGACTTAAATATTTGGAGATTGGGTAGAGAAGGAAAAACTTCTGCGGGCAACAGGTTCCATAGTCTTGACACTCTAGGGATGAAGGAACGAAGAAAGCTGGAAGTTCGGGGCCTCTCTAACTGAACTGTAAAAGGATGCATAAAAGTTGCACTACGTGTTGCTCTGTTGGGAGCTGCCAGAGAAGAAATTATACTGGCCAACTCCTCTAAGCAGAAGCCGTGAAAATACCTATAGAAGAGCGACAGATCCCCTACAGCTCGACGGTGGGCAAGAGGAGGAAGCCTTTCTGTGAGCGTTGGATCATTAATAAGACGAACGGCTCTTCTTTAAATGGAGTCCAGAATGCTTAGTGTTGTAGGGGACGCCATTCCCCAGACATGAGAACAATATTCTAAAGAGGGTCTGATTTAGGATACATACAGAGTGTACAGATTGGAAGAAGATAAATATTTTCTGGCTCGAAACAGGAATCCAAGCTTTTTTGAAGCTGCCGAGGCTATGGATGTAATGTGTTTGTGCCAGTTGAGGTTATTCTCAAAAGTAACGCCGACAAGATTAAACGACTTTTTGTTCTGCAGAACTTGGCCGCTCATATGTAAGGGATGAGCATTGGCAGACTTTTTCGCGACAGCAAACATGACTGTGTTTTCGAGGCATTAAACTGAACAAGATTTTTGGCGCCCCAATACAAGATAAGTTTAAGGTCTTGTGAAAGAGATATCTGCATTGACTTGCGCTTGTTTTCCAAATTAGAATTACATGGTGGCTTAAGAAATTGAATACTAAAGTGGAGGGTACTATTGTCAGCAAAACTATGAATGGAATTGATTGTGATTGAATTAATTTGGTAGAAGTTGGAAGGATGACCATCTACAGTAACGGATATACGTCGATTAAAAAGAAAACTGGAAAGCCAAGAGCAAAGCTTAGGTGGAAGACCGTAAGAAGGAAGTTTGTGAAGAAGCCCAATTTAAGAGCAACGATCTGGGATTTACCAAGAAACTCAAGGGACTTGTTCCAGTTGTGTGAGACAAAGGAAAAAAGATTGGCTCTGGATCAACTGTAACGGAATCCGTACTGTCTATCATGTAAGATCTTATGTTTTTCCAGATACTTTAAGATTAGGGAATTAATGAATTTTTCCATTACTTTGCAAACAACAGAAAGAAGAGATATAGGTATTAGTTAAAAGGGAGAGTTTTGGATCCTTTTTTGGGGACAGGTTGCACACGTGCAGCTTTCCAACTCTCCGGAAAAATGCCCGTGTCGTAAGAGATTCGAAAGAGGCGAGTTAGGATGGGTGCAAGCTCGGGAGCACATTTTTTTAAAACGATTGCTGGTATGACATCCAACCCAGACGATTTTTTAGTATTAAGAGAAGAAAGAATACGCTTGATCTGTTTGACTTTAAAAATTACATCGTCATAAAATTGCATCGTCCAAAAAAATGTGTTGCAATTATTATGTCATATACAGATATAATAACTTAAAAATACATCTTCTAGCTTATTTATCTTGAGAATAAATTACTGTTCCGGAAAAAAATTACTAAAACCAAAAAAAAAACAGTTTCGCATAAATCAACAAGTCGCCACACTATCCCAGGACAGGTAGACCATCAGCGATAAAATTAAAACCTCAGTAATATTCCAACTGACATTCGCTCAGCGGTTTTACGTTAATATGCAGGGTTTTCATTTATATTTCGACACCCACTTACAAGGATCACTAATCCAAGATAAGTTTGAGATCTTGTGAGAGAGACATCCAGCATGAGCTACGCTTGGTTTCCAAATCAGGCTTATTTACTGGCTTGAGAAATTGAATGTTAGAGTGGAGGGTACTATCGTCAGCAAAACCATAAATGGGATTAATTATAGAAGAAAGAAGTGGGTGCCAGTACTGAACCCTGGGGCTCATTGTTATACAATTTACTTTGGTAAGATATGTACCCGGGCAAGCAGCAATGTTATCCACCAAAGTTTTGGACAAAATTTGATCAGTAATTTTCTTTTTCTCTTTATAACCCTCTGCTACTCTACTGGATTTCCATCCACCGATTCTCTTAATAATAGTAAGAATAGCACCACAGTTCGTCAACAAACTAAGGAACGTCGGAAGCAATGTCCAGTGTAAAGATGGGAATCAGGCAAATTTAGAAATTTAGCCATTTGGGCAAGCATTTTACCATATGTGTTGATTCCAACTGAAGTTATGGCACATTAATTCTTTAAGCATCTTATAAGAAAAAACTCTTGAATGATTAATATTCACTGGTCGAAGGGCTATGTACTTTTTATAATAGTTCATATACAAGGTACCACTAATTACAAAGGTTCGTTGCATATAAGTTTTTGTGTCTGGTATATTCACAATTAGTAAAGTTCCCAAATCTTCGATGTTATTTAATATCAAATTACATAGTTCTTCCCGACGACAGGCTTCAAATACACAGAAAATGGCGGCTACTTTTTGCATAAGATATATTTAATCCGGGGCTTTTGCGAGAAATTTGTGGATTTGTTTTCTTGTCCATATTTTAGACTTTTTCGGTCGATATCCTTTACCCTTTCGCTTTAAAAAGGCTACTAGCTTGTAGCTTCAATGAAAATGCAGACTCCTGGCCAGGCGAGGCTCCAGCAATGTTTGTGGGTCCTGAACCCTTTTTTGGAATACCAAAGCCTCGGTTCGTGGCTACTGACTCGAGTGGATTCAAACACAACATCAGTCATACTGGAACCACATTCCAAGGCAAAATCACATTAAATCAATGTTGGACTCACCATCGAAAGATTGACAAGTGAACTACTAAAACTAAATAGGAATCAGATTAGAATAGTGACAGGATTAATAACCGGACACTGCACCCTAAGAAAACATATGCACACTATGGGCATCTATAGAGAAGAACCCATTTGCAAACTATGTGACGAAGAGGAAGAGACAGCCTCTACATCATATATGAGTGCCCTGCACTTACATACTGGAGAACAAATCAAAACCTCATGGTGGACACTAACCACCAGGAGGCTGGAACCAGAAAAGAACAGTAATAGGGCTACTACACCTGTCTAAGGTGTCAAACCTTTTTAACTGAAACAAATACACAAGAGATACAACAAGCCCTGTAGGCTGCAGTGTCGAGGCGGACAAAACCTCAACTTGTGTATTTACTTTATCAATCAATCAATCAATCAATGTCTGCTTATGTCCTGGTTATTTATGTTTATCATCGCGTTTGATATGGAGTAATTTAACCAGAGCGTCTTTTGAAATTTTCTTCAAAGTACGCAAGGAGCACTTTTTCAACGATCGTATGTAAATTTGTATTGTTGCTTTGACTTACTAGGCAATCATTAAAAGTAGCTTTATTGGCAGCTTTTTCGATTTCCACTAGAAGAAATTTATTTTCTTGATCGCTTTCCATCGAACAAGAATTCGGGATTATTTGACGTTATTTGTCAACAAAGGCAAATCAACTAAGTAATTCGATTTTTTTACCTTGGCAACTTATTTTATAGATATAAATTAGATGAAATTAGATTTTAAAAATAATAATAATGTCGACGATATAAAAAATTATTAATTTGAACTTTTAATAGTGTTTGTAAAAAAATAGTGTATGATACGTGCTAAAAGTGATTTTATTTTGTTCGAAGGCATGGAACACTCCGCCTTCGGCGTCGTGTTCCAAACATCCCTTTTCACAAAATAAAATGTCACTTTTAGCATATCATAAATAACTATTAACCACAACTGTATTTTAATCACTTTTATGCTTGTTTAATTTTAGGGGAATTATATTTAAGTGCATGTCTCTAGATTGTATAATTCCTATAATACACTGTATAATATGGTCAGTTGGAATTAATTCTAAATAAATAAGTATAAAAAACAATCTGTTACCCATTAAAACAATGTGTGCTTTCTTCAGGCTTTATTATAGTTATTCATCTTTATTATTTAATAAATAATTACAATATTTAGTGCGTTACTTCTTCAGTTGCATATCAGCTGTTGCATTCATTCTATTTAAGTGTTGCGTATTAATTTTTCTATATAAATCGTAATTATTGCTGATGAAATATGTTTAATTTGCTTCTTGTTAAGTGTCTGGACCAACTTTAATTTACCATGTATGTGCAATTTTATCATTAATCAACAACATAAAATCAGTATGATGCAAAAAAGTTTTTTACAGGGTGTACCAAATGAAGTACGCAGCACTTTTAGAGTATCGCCTTCTTCTTCTTCTTCTTTTCCATGGGAGCCGTCTTGATTCACTACCGGTGGCAGGGCAGCCTCTTAGGCTTTTTGGGTCTAATCTTCCATTATCTTCCAATCCTCCCATTAGTCTTGTTCCTTCTACAAGTCTGCATAACGTCGAGACTGGTTGGTTGATATACTTCTGTGGGCTCTTTTTCGCTTGCCCAAATAATGCCTGTCTTTTGTGATTCAATGCTTCACATTCGCGCAGTATATGGTAGGCTGTTTCTTCCCCTTCGTCGCACATTCTGCAACTTGGGTCCCCATTGTATGAGCCTATCTTGTCCAGGTGTCCTCTCATGGCACAATGAATACAAGGTAGGATCACCAGCGATCCAAAATCGGTTCGCTTTGCGCAATGACGTAGCAATGTGACTTCGTGCCAAAAATTTTAAAAAGAAAGCCTGCAATCTTTGTAAATTTTTTGCTATTTTTAAATATAGCTTATTTTAAAGATATGGGCTTTAATATAACAAAGAATCTTAAACTTTAACTAGTTTTAGAGTCACAAAACTGCCGAAAAGCAAAATAAAAGCTAAACAAATTGATAAAAATACCACTTTAAACATAAGATTTAACTTAATTTAAAACAAATTTTGGCGAGAAGTGGTAACCTAGTAGAAGGTATTATGACGTCAGTATTACGGGATTTCAAGTGTCAAATTAAAATAATGGAAGGATTTGCGGCTTTTCCATTGTTTTGGTGCTTGTGATGTCTACTTTCTATGGTTTAACGACTATTTGGATTGCAAACTTTTCGATTTAATCAGTTAATTCCTTAATGACTGAATAGATACAATTTTATTTAAATCATAGAGGAAAAGATTTACTTGTTAACTTGGAAACAGCTAATATCTTATAGGCCTTTTTCATCACAATTTTTTTGTGTGCATGCGTCAGTATCAGCCATTTTTCGTACTGTTTTTTGTAAACAAGCATGTTAAAGGGCCTGTAAACATATAATTAAAATAAAAAAATACTAAAGAAAGTATAGTTATTGAAGAAAAGAAATACGAAAATAAAGAAAAAGTGCCTTAATTAGCAAATAGGTTTTTTAATCGATTATTATAATGATATGAGTACGAAAAGGAACGAAGAAGCGGTGTTGTTATGAAGTATGTAAGAGTGATACACGCTATAAATCATTTAAATACAATACAATTTAATCAATATAACAATTGTATATATGTGGTAGGCCTAATTAGAATAAAATTAAAGATACTTTTTGTATAGTAAAGAAGTAATGATGCCTAACCTCTCAATCAGCTCACTTCTTTTTCCTTTTTAAAGACGTCCATGACATTTAAGCTACCTTTTTAATTGCGTACAATTATGGGCTTTAACTGAATTATAAATCAGTGAAGCACCATCAACGATTTTTTCCAGTAAATGATTTAATTGGGGAGATAATATTGCATTCCCAGCCATTGTCGATCAAAACAGTACGAAACTTTTGAATTGCCGCTATTTCAACATGGCGACTGCGCTTGCGCTTGTCACATGATGAAAAGGCCTATTGAATGAAAAGTTTGGTTTTTATCTTACCTTTTTGACTTATTACTCGACTTTCTAAGGACCTTACATTTGGATTTAAACTTAAAAGCGTATTAAACGATTAATAGGTAAATTGACACACGCTGTCATACGTAAACTGTTTCGTTTTGCGAGGATATGCGGGTTAAGCACGGTTAGAATGATGGGGGAAAGAACTCATTAAACGGTAGTTAAAAACGGTTTGTCGCGAAAAAATCCTTTTAGTCACATTACTACGTCATAACCCGGCTATCACGTGACAAACGTCATGCGCAAGATCCTACCTTGTATTCTTTGTGCCTTGGTGTCCTCTTAGGTTATCGTGCCTTGTTAGCAACCCTTCTGTTACGGGACGTCTTTTCCTACTTTGTCTGAGTAGTTCTTCCTTCGTTCTTTTGGATGGGCCTCTTATAAAGCTTTTTCCATGTCTTATTCTACTGCGGTTTTCCCAGTATTCCTTGTGTTTGTTTTGGATCCATTCCCTGGTTTGCCCTCGTGCTGTGGTTTTAGTCACTCCAAGGGCAGGTTCTGGTCCAAAATATGGTGTGGCTGATCACTGTCTCGCTAGCTCATTCACTGTCGGTGCCCATAAGAGAGTTACCCCGTTGCGTTCTCTCAGGACTTCCAGTTCTTTGTGGCAGAGTATCGCCTTACTTTGGGTTGGTGTTTTTTTCTATAAACTAATATAGTGTATTTATTTATATTTAAACCAAGAAAAAACCAGTCAAAAATCTCCCAATTAGGACGATAGCAAAAAAAACCCATAAATATTCTAAGTAAACGATTTTTAAAACCTTCCTTTGGCCGGACTTACCTGAGAATTTCAAAATGTCCAATCTCATCAAAACAAGTAGACATCACTTTTAGCAAAGGAATACTGTATTTTCGGTAAGTGGTATTTTTGAGGTTATGTTTTTTGGCCCAAAACGTTCGAGGAAGTTGTTATTTAACTGGAAAAACACTCAAAACACTTCGAAAAGTGAATATGACATTTTTTATACCATGAATTTTGAGGTTATGTCCACTGTTTAAAAAAAACTGTGATGTGATGGGCCAAATAGACCCTAGATACGTGTTCAGCGTGGCAAAATACTTAAGGATCACATGGTTTCATTGAAAGGGCATGACTTTCTTTTTTTTTTGTAAACCTGTGTAATTATTATAGCTGATTTCACATTTTCATCTTTTAATGACTACATTTTAATGATTTTTGTGCTTGTTTGGCTCTGTATTAATTATATTTAAGTACATGCCTCATCTGTTAACCATTTAAACAATCTATGCTTTCTTCACGCTTTGTTATTGTTAATCATCTTCGTTATTTAGTAAATAATAATAAACAGTGAGTTAGTTACTTCTGTAATTTATATTGGTGGTGTTGTTGTTTTCTTTTTATGTCAGTATTGCATATTAGTTTTTCTTGAAAAAGCGTAATTATTGCTGATGAAATATGTTTTATTTGCTTCTTATTACGTTATCTGAACCAACGGTAATTTACCATGTGTAATTTTATCAGTAATCAACAACATAAAATTAGTATGATACAAAAAACTTTTTTTACTGGGTGTACCAAAAAAAGCAAGCTATATTTTTTATACAGGGTGTGACATAAAGGCTGGGAATAAATTAAACATTTGCAATTTGGGAGATGCCTGATATTTTTGCACAAATAAATGAATCCGAAAGAAACGCATTTTAGCAGCTTCTGTATATTTATTTTGATTATTTATTGTTAATTAGTAAGTACTTTAAAGTTTGTACAGGGTTATTTATTTTAAAGTAAACAGGGCTTTATTTTTGAACTTCCCTGTACTTTTTTAAAAAACGGATATGACCATTTCGTGTTTTTTTCCGTAGATTTTCATAATCTAATCAGAAAAACATTTGAAACAAAAACAAAAGAGTAACAGCACGAGTGGCGCATTTTTTAAATGAAATATATTTTTATATCAATGGATAGAGATTTTCACGAGGAATTCGGTGATATAGGGGTTGCTGGGTTTTTCCTGCGGTTCTGCTGCAATTGTCTAAAAACTGCATGATACTATAAGGATAGTTTCACCTGAAAAAACCTGGCTGCCACAGGTTACAGGTGCTTATTTGTCAAAGTCAAAAATTTTAAAAATACGTTCATTACTTTTTGGAGTATTTTAATAATGAGGTGTTCATCAGAAGAACGGCTTTAAATTATATTATATGATAAATGATAGATATATCTATTTTAAACCCAAGCAGCAAAATTACAATAAACGGAAAAATTAAAATACAATACGAGGTAAAATATGTGGTAATAAGAACACTCATAACAAAAATATAATATTACTAATAATTTAATAGAACATTTAAACCCGTTATTTTAGAAACATAATCTTTAGCCTTTCTAAGCTCGATGATATTATTTAAGGTTCTTGGTTAAGACGATTAATTTCATTTACAATTTTTCTCTCATTTCTTTTCGTGTTTGTGTTCCCATTTTGGCAAACGACATTCTTCAAGTGACTTCATAGAAAAATGTCCAAAATTGTAATATCTTGACTATTAGGTGGCCATCTAATAGTGCCATAACGTCCAATTCACTGATTGTATCAGCGATTGAGATACTGCACAACTTGACGAACAGCATGGGGCGGCGCTCCGTCTTGTTGCCAAATTATCTTGCGATGCGTTTCGAGTGGTAATTCTTCTAAAATGTCCTTAATATTGTTTTCAAGAAGATTAAGATCTACAGTTAAGGATCCCTCATAGAATATTGGCCCGACAATTCTATTGTTAAGCACACCACACCAAACATGAAAGACCTTCCTTGGTATTTATTCTCTTAAAATTTCCTGGATTTTGTCTTGCGTCGTGCGTATTGCGTCGGTTAAACATTCCTGACGAAGTGATCCGTCCAAAGAATAGTTTGAAACAGGGTAGGATCGTTACCTTGTTCAGGGATTAAAATTTGGAAAACAAATTGAAAGCGAAGTTCTTTTGTTTACTGGGTGTACCAAAAAAGCAAGCAATATTTTCTATACAGGGTGTGACATAAGGACTAGAAATGAAGTGTAAAAAAACATGTAATTTTTTTTACAAAATGGCCGTCCTGCAGAGTATTTCTTCAAGCGTCTGCTCCGAGGCATCGAAAACTGCTACAGCTGTCAACATTTTTTCATTTATCTGAAATAAAAAAGGTTTTATTTTTTTGTTTGATTACTTTATATGTTTAAAAAAGGATAAACCCATAAAATAAGAAAAAAGTTAAAAATTAAAATTTATATTGGCTACTTAATCAAAGGTATAAATTTCCAACCATTTTTTCACAGTTTTGACATTTAAAAAATTATTTATCAACCTGATATCTTTAAACTTTTAGGCACATTCTTTCGATAGCTCTATAGAGAGAAACCCCTTAAAATTTTAGCCTAATTGGTCAATAACGTTTTAAGTTACAGCACGGGCAGTTTTTCAAAAGACATTTTAGAGATAATCACGTTTAAAGATTCGTTACGTAGTTCAGTAACTGAATAGCTGAAAGTGCCCAAAGCTGTAAATAAATCTTCGCGGATGCTTTCGAGCGAGAAAAGTTTATCACAATTCCGAAATCTACAAAAATGGTTTTCACCATTTTTTCCGCAACACCAATATTTTTTCGCAAAAACGGCAGTCGAAAAATCCATAACATTCCAGACACTGGATAGATGTGGTAGTAGGCTAAAAATGCAGATGGGTAAAACAATTTTTATCAAAACGGAAGAAAGATGGTAAAGGAAATTTTCTGGAATCATTAAACGCTTGCTAGGTTTCATTATTAAAAAGGAATGTTAATAAAAACCATATTTTCAAAAATATCAGTATATTAATGAGATACTCTTAAAATATTGTGAAAAAAAGACACTTTGACGGCTTTTTTTAATATTCTAGAAAAATCAGAATAGACCCAAACTCATATGCAATGATAGGTACAGGTTTTTCCATTCCGATGAACTTTAAATGATTAAAAAATGTACATTATTGCCGAAGTAATGGAACAATTCGTCCGCCCGCTTATAAGTAATCCATGAAGATAGCGGCATTCTAGCGGTAGAGCGACAGCTGAAATGAGGGAACTTTTGGGTCCCGTTACCTCGAAAATTATCGATTTTTAGAAAAAAAATTATAAGAACTATTTTTGTAGATTAAAAGGCGATCTTCATTTTTGTCCAAACAAAAATTCTCCAATTCGCATATTTTGGCAGATATTAGCGGAAAACTCATTTTTCGGGGCTTGGGGCCATTTTTAGCACTTTCCTACCTGTTAATGTTGATAAACTTTTTTTCACTTAAAAGCATCTCCGAAGACCTAAGAATGGCGCTACAAGGAAAAACTGTACAGATTTATTTTTTTATAACTTGCTGTTAATTAGTAATTAAGTTTGTGGGTGAATAGTAATATTAAATATTTGAAGAATGTCAGGTTTAGGTCTAGTGACAGTGTTGGTTGCTATATGTTCGACTACAATATTAAATATTTTGGGTAGGAGACTGACCAAATTAGTCAAATGAATCTGCCTGACTTCTGGAGATGATGAGGCAGGATTGGAGGAGTTATCAGGTTTCGTGCACATTAAGACTAGTGATGAGCAAAGCAAGACCAAGACCAAGACCGGGCTAGTCTTGGTCTTGGTCTTGGTCTTGCAAGCCTGGTCTTGGTCTTGGTCTTTCAAGCCAAAGGAAGGTCTTGTTCTTGGTCTTGGTCTTGCACCACCCAGTCTTGGTCTTGGTCTTGCTGCAAGAGTCTTGCTGGTCTTGCTTTTTTTTGGTAGTGATAATTTAAAATAAGTAATTTTAAATAAAATATATTTTTTAATACTTAAAAATAAATAAAGATGACGACTATATTTTTTGAATTAACATTTAAAAATATACCGATTTTAAGCTTACACGTACATTTTAATTATTTGATTAAAAAGCATATTTTAAATGTAGGGGTTTATTTATTTATAGCGCTTCATTTTTAGTTGAATTGTGGCACATAGAAACATTTTAGTCATAACAATTATTTAAATTTTCTTTAAAAAAGCATATAAAATAAAAACAAATATGTGTACTGTGTGAGCAGAAAAAAAAACATTTAATTTCAACCAGATGTAAATTCCGTGAAAATGATTCTAATATGTAAACATTGATTTCTGATTTTAAAAAAGTCATCCAGGAATCTTTTCAGTTCATGTAAACTTTTAATTTTTAAAAGGTAGTCAAACATTTGCCGTACAAAGTTGGCACAAATAATTTATAAACATTCTGCATATACAAGGTGGCTTAATAGTGTGACAAAGCTCGATATCTTCGAAACCGTTTATGATGGAGAAAACCTGCGTAAAATGTGAAGCCATTTTCTATTTCAAAATTTTTCGAAAAATCCACTACCCCTTAAGAAAACTTCCTTATTTTTAGCTTTTAACCTAAAATAAAAATAAAAAATATGGCGAAAAATCCTTTAAAAAATCACCACCCTGAATATTATGCTGAAAATTGTTGAACTCTCATATAGGAACAATATCAAGGTAGATGGTTCTGAAATATTATTTTTTGTCTAAACCGGAAGTAATTTTTAAAATTCATTTATATAAAATTATGACATAAGAATAGTATTTTTTATTAATCCATCTCTTTAACATTAATATCTTAGTTTTAAGAAGCAATCCAGCCACTTCTTACAGTGTGGAACAAAAATATTTTTCTGTATTGTACAAATTTTTGATCCACCCTGTAAGTGGCATAAAAAAATACATTAGGAATATGAAAGTCATTTTTAACTTCTATAACTTTTTCTCTTTCCTAAACGGTTTCGGAGATATCGAGCTTTGTCTGACCATTGAGTCACAATCTTATTATTTTTGAAACATGTTATTGAATTTACTCGTTATCGTTGTTACAAAACTGTATAAAAGAACAAAGGGATTAATTAAAATATTATTTAATTAAGAAACCTGTTACCTAATAAATAATTGCCTTTTTGGCAGTTCTTGACACATTTTTTGTCACGCCTGTATGAAATACCTCTGTATATTGAATATAAAAATTAAATAATTTAATATTTAAAAAAAAGTCGCAAAAGTGCAAGAGTCTTGCAGGTCGGTCTTGGTCTTGCGTAGTCTTGCACTCCTCGGTCTTGGTCTTGGTCTTGCAAGCGAAAAGTGGTCTTGGCTTGGTCCGGTCTTGGTCTTGCTGCAAGACCAAGACCAAGACCGCAAGACCAAGACCGGTCTCGCTCATCACTAATTAAGACTTTAGCTCAGCATATTGAGAACTATCAATTTGCAGGGTTATAAACAAATTGGCCAAAACCCATTTTTTATAAGAATTATAAAAACTAGTTTATATTACAACAAAAAAACATTTTTTTCAGTTATTCCAACATTTCAAGAACCCTTCCCAGGTTATTTCAACAACTTGCAGAGTCCCATGGGCATATTCGTTGGAGCTGGCAAAGGTGTAATTAGAACAATGTATATGGACAGCAAATCGTATGCTAACCTTATACCAGCTGACAGTACCATAAATGTAATGTTGCTCTCTGTCTGGGACTACCTAAATACGAAGTAAGTGAAATAGAGTCATACTTGCGTTAGAACTATTAGTGAAATTTGTCTATGAACTTTCTTTGTAATAAAAATGTAAAAATAAATCCTTCTATTACAAGTGTATATTATACAAATTTAGCTAATACTGCAGTAAGAACTTTTCGTAATTATTTTGCTCTTTTAAGGGGTTTTCAAGTTTAGAAGTTCCAAAATATCGTTTTTTTATTGCTCTTTGCAATATCTCATATTATGAAGAATATATGGGCGAAACCGTTTAGCCCAGATATATTTGTTTATCGTTAAAATACACGATCATTGGACCGGTCCTCCTGTATAATCAAGCGCATTTTCAAAACTTTAAACGCGATTTCCCAAAACTTACATTTTTTTAAGGGCGCATGGATGGCTGGAAAATTAATGTACCAATTTTAATGCCTTTTTGCCATTTTGTAGAGAAATGAACTAACTATGGTTGCAACCTCGGCAGTTAAAATCGTTTCAAAATTTTGGATTTTACTACGTACGTTTAAATACAAAAAAGTCGATTTTTTAAACTTTTTCTTCAGAGAATGTGAAAGGACATACAGAAATTATAAATAATTGAATTGGCTGGTTACTTTACAGTTGGTAAACTTTTTACAAAGCAAAAAAGTTAAGATATGATATTCAACTGAAAAAAAATTAAAAAATGTATTTTTTAAATTTTAATTTCTAAGTTTGCACATCGACTAAGAATCAAATTCCAAACAGCCTTTTCTAATAACTTTTATAATTATGATACCACCTAACCTCACTTTATCAACATCGACCATTAATATTGATTTTTAGATTACTGGATTGGCGATTGCGAATTTTTTTTTAAATAGTTTTGGCGATCACTTTATAATTTATTTAAAAAACTTCTTTTCCTTAAAAAACATATTTGCATTTTAATCGAATAACTATTTATCACAAGTTAATATAAAAATGTGTTTTTTTTAGACAACAACAAGTCTTTAACATTTGCATACCTCAAGAAGATATTAAAATGACATGGGAAGAGATCATAGAACTGGGAAAAGAAGTAATTGCCACCAGGGTACCGTTCAACCAAATCGTCTGGTATCCTGGAGGAACTATGACAAAGAGTAGATTATGGCACGCTATAAATAGTTTTTTGTTCCAAATTATTCCTGCTATTTTCATTGATATATTACTGTTTTGCTTGGGATATAAACCGATGTGAGTAAAATAATAGGTTAATTGTGTATTGGTAAAAAATCATCTGCTTTCTAAATATGTTTTTTAAAGTCTTTAACATACGCTCTAGAAATTTAACAAGACTGTTAGGGATAAAATGCAACAGGCCCTAAACGCGGTCCAAATGTAGGTACAATAAAGGAGGAACTAAACATAAATCTTTCCAAATCGGTCATAGTTGCCTTTACCAGAAGAAGAAATCTAGAGGGCTTAGGACTCCTGAACCTATGAGGTAAAACAGTCAAGATTGTGGAAAAGAAAAAATATTTGGGTATTATCATTGACTTTAAACTTACGTGGAACCATAATCTTCAAAAAATAAGAAAGAAAGCGGAGATGACTTTTATGTTAATCAGACACGCTTATGGGAAAACATAGGGACTTAAATCAAACATGGTTTATTTTTTATACACCATGGTAGTAAGGCCTATGATAACATACGCATCACTGCACTGGTATGGTGAACAAAAATGCTACAAAAAACTACTCTTATAGAACTGGCAAAGGTATAGAGACTTGCTTGCTTAGCTATAACAGGAGCAATTAAAACAACCCCAACAGCAGCCATGGAGTGTCTCTTAGACCTTCCACCACTTAACCTCATAGTGATGGGAGAGGCAAGAATGGGTTATTCCGACTGCAACAAAAACCAACTGGTGTCTACGCTGGTTTGGGATACGACATTGTAAAAAGTCAGGTTGGCGACAACATCCTGGAGAAGAGAACAGACCAAATGATTTCCTAATACTCGTTCAACAAAAACTTTAAGGTAAAAATTCCAGATCGAAGTGAGTGGTAGCAACCCGATCTCCCCGGCACGGTTGGAAAGGAAACGTCATCTGGTATGCGGATGGTTCCAAAACCGAGCAGGGAACTGGAGCGGGCGTGTACAGTGAAATGAAGAATTCACAATTATACATTCTACTAGGAACACACAGTTTTGTATTTTAAAATGCTTTACTGCACTGTGCAAAAGAACATGACAGTAGGGCTTATAAAAACTAGCGGATCTGCATAATAATAGACACCCAGTCGTCACTAGGGGCAATAGTTAACCCCAAGGTATCGTTCAAACTGACATGGGAATGTCAAAAAGAACTGAAAGTCCTGGGAGAACGCAATAGGGTTCTAGCGAGACAGGGATCATCCACATTATACTTTTGACCAGAACCTGCCCTTGGAGTGACCAAAACCACAGCACAAGGGCAAACCACGGAATGGATCCAAAACAAATACGAGAAATAGTGGGGGAACCTCAGTAAAATAAGACATGAAAAAAGCTTCGTAAAGAGCCCATCCAAAAGAACAAAGGAAGAACTACTCAGACAGAGTAGGAGAAGACTTCGCATAACAATGCTTTAGAAGAAGTTGAATTGCGGCACCATGAGGAAAGCATTAATGCTGAATACAATATTGCAGATGTTGATGATATCGTGACGTGATCGTGTTGACGATATCGCTCTTAATCAAGTTTGGTTTCGTGGTCGTGTGTAATTACTTTTTTATAAATTTTACTATTTTCTTTGCATCTTTAATACCTAATTTTTTTTATATTATTGTATTTTGCATTTTAATTTTGGGATGACAATTCCAACTGTATATAAATAACCCTATTTAAAATGTGAAAAATCGAAATTTGGTATCGAATGAAAAGTATGAAGAGAAAATGTAGCTGGCCAACAAAATGATAATTTAAGGGAACTGTTAATCGTGTCATTAATAATTACCTCTGTAGCGACTGTATTTTATATTGTTGATTAATTATTAATTTGACTCTAAGTTTGCCTTCTTCGCGGTATTGTCTTATCAAATAAAATCATGCTCAGATTTTAACCTGGATATTTTTGTCTGATTTTAAATACTTGCTTTCAGAAATTTAACTCTACCTCTTTCTAAAAATAACTTAAGTTTTGCATTTATGATTTTGTAAAAAGATTTGTTTAGTTTATCATAAGGTTTTTTTGTTTTTTTAAAGGCTAACAAATAATTTTAAAATGGTTTTTGCTAGGACACTCTCTATTGCAATGGTTAATTTTTTAAAACCTTGTCAGTATTTTAGTAAAAAAAATACGATTATTAGAAAAGTAAAATTTATTTGTTCTTGTTATGTTTAACTCACAACTGAAGATGAGATTTCGGACAGAAATTTTAAAGTTTCTTGAACATCAATTTAAACATTTCTGTATATTTAATTTTTTTTTTCTTCTCGAAAAATATCGAGTATGTTTAAAGAAATGAACCATTGTTACAGCGAGTATCCTAGCAAAAACTTTTTTTTTCTGAATAACATAACATAAATAAATAGAATTTGGTTTAATTAAGCTATAAGGTAAATTAAATGGTACATACTTACTTTAATAAAAAATATTTTTAAAAATGGTGAATTTACTTTGGTAAAAATACTTGCTTTTAACTTTGCATTTGGAGTTGAAATTAAATTGTAAAAATATACAATAAAAAAAATTGTATGTAAGTTATTAAAAAACAATTTTCATTTCATTTCATTTTTTATTTTTTATTAGATTATTTGGAATCAACCAGCGATTACGGAAAGGTCAGGAGATGTTTGAGTATTACACAACTAAAGCCTGGGACTTTAATACAAACTACTTTCTAAGTATGAGAAGAAAACTTAACGACACGGAGAGAAAAGTTTATAAGGTACTTATCTTTTTACTTAGTTGTTTTTAATTTAACCCCCGTGTTTCCTAAGCGAGCGAAAATTTTTAAATTTGATTTTACCATTTTAAGTTTTACTCGAAAAGGGCACATACGCCTGTATTACTTTTTTGATAGCACTAACAATTACAAAGTTACCCTATAAAAGAGTCAAAAGTAGGGCACCCTGTACTTTTCTAGCCTACTTTTTAGTACTTAATATATCTAAGATGTATTTAAGGTTGATGCTGAGAACGTAGACATCAAAGCCTATTTAGAAGACTGTATGTATTATGCCCGAAGGCATATCTTTAAAGAAACTGATGATATGTTGCCTGCAGCAAAAAGAAATATGAAAATGTAAGTATATTTTTCTTTATTTGAATAAATTGGGGGGAAGGAGTTATTTATGGGAAATATGCCTGATTACCTTCATACCTTCATATAGCTAAAATCTTTTGATATCAAAAATTTATGTTTTTGGATAAATTTAATGAAGAAGGTTAATAAAATAACCAAAATCTAAAAGAAAACTTTAACTAAGGCATCTCTAAGCCTTTTTATAAGTAACAATAAATACACCAGGATATGACAACTATCTTACCATCATACTTTGAACGAGATCATTGTTGATATTCAGCACAAAATTATTGGGTGTTTTCAAACATTACACAGGTCAATATTTAGTTATGTATTTGAATGAATGAGATCGGTTAACCTCCATCACGTCAGGCAAAAAGGTCATTTGAAGGTCGAGTGAAGACGAAAAAATTCTGGAAATATTCATGCATGCAAATTTGGACACCAAAACAAAATTAAGTCCTGTTTATTCATGTCGCTAATCCTAATCGTTTAAAAAAAAACGTCATTTTATGTTGCTCGCGAGTGTATCAGACTTCACGAAGCCCATGATAAACCTCTACCGAGTGTTTTAATTAAAAGTTTAACTTTTTATTAAAAACTCTTATGTTGGTGACAGAAGAAAATTCTTCTTTATGCACTTTAGCGAGTAAATGGGTACTTTTAATCCTTTTTTCAGGGACCAAAGTGGCACTTTTAATCCCTAAGGAATCCCGGAGGTATTACAAATAAATTTAATCTTTACAAATAAGTGTCATTAAAAATTAAAAGGAAAATTGTAGATTAACGTTAATAGGTACATTTGTACAATTACTAAAGTTAATAACAGGTGGATGACTATCCAACTCTGCTGGATGCTGTACAATGCTTTGAACAAACGTAGTTGATGCTTTTGTGGGCTCTTGGGAAGAACAAAAGGGTACTATAGCTTCAGACTAGTTACTTGAAAATCTGGTTGGAGACAGTTTTCTTTTGAGAAAGTGAATTTTTGATGTATCCTTCCACAACCGCAGTGCTTTTCCACCCACCATGTCTTTTTAATTAATCTATGTTTGCCCCCGAATCTGCTAACAAGAAGTCCGATGTCCTGCAAAAGCAGTAGCCAGTATACCTGGAGGGATCTGGTAACTTTAAAAATTTGGCGATTCTGGTGGAAAGCTGACCAAAACTGTTTTTTACTCATTAGCTGGGACTTGCATTTTTTATTCTGGTAAGCGACAAAACATCTTGTGTGTTTTGTGTGTGGTCTTAAAGCAATATATTTCCTGATCAGTCCCACCACATCGGTGGAGTTTTTATTCGCCCTATTTATCATCGATTTTTTTGGTTTTTGTGTTTCGAACGTTTACCAGCAAAAAGTCGCCATGATTCTCAACGTCATTTCAATTCAATTTACATAGTTCCTTGCCCCGACATACCCATGAAACACCCATAATAAGCGCCACCTGTAACAAAACAAGTAAAATTAGTCTATAGATACGGCCGCAACAACAAGGAAGGAAAATAGTTAAAAAAAAGAGGTTCTAATTTACCTTGGGTGTTCTTATCAGGTGCTATTACTAAGAATTATTTTACTTGATCCAAATCCAGAACCTTTGATTGTTTTGGTTTATAGCCATCATTTTGCCTCTTAAAAATGCAATTAGTTTGCAGTGCTGGCCAATATTAACTTTAGTTTCTTTGATTATTGTTACTTTTAGCATTGACTACTGGCCCCACAGCGAGGAAGCATTCAACTTGGTTGATTTCTTTAAGAAGTAGGCCAGAAGCACCTTTACTTCCATAATGTTTTCAAACTGCTTCTCGTAAATTTTCTTTGATTTCGTTGGTAACAACTGATTTATTGCCTCTTCGGCGGCTGTTTCTATCTCTATATCCATTAC
The DNA here is from genome assembly GCA_019359885.1 of Listronotus oregonensis. Classification (NCBI taxonomy): domain Eukaryota; kingdom Metazoa; phylum Arthropoda; class Insecta; order Coleoptera; family Curculionidae; genus Listronotus; species Listronotus oregonensis. Next base: position 764 of record JAHBCN010004923.1, on the reverse strand, counting down.
CACGAATGCTCATTTTTTGATAATTTCAGTTTGATAGTGTCAAATTGTGTTTAGGGACACAGAAATTGTGTCTGATGGTGTATAGATGTCAACAATATAAGAACCTTACATTTGACAGCCTCGCTTCCATCAATATATTCGAGAACCGTTAAATAGTTTTAATAATTTTTTTTATTATTTTATTATCTAATCCCTTAGCGAATTGTAGCCCTCCCTCGGTGAGGCAAACAACCTTTAGTCGAGATTAAAAGTAAGCATTTAGTCCCTGGGTTTAAAATGACTTTTTATACAAATTTAAACTTTTCAGGGGAAAGGATTTTTTAACAAAGAAAATTATTGAAATATGGGAAAAAAGAAAGAAGAACACATGTGTTGAGTTGTTTGGGGGGGAAAATCAAAGCGCAGTTTGAAAAACCCGTGACAACGTTTTTATAAAGAGCGTAAAAAATTTTTTTTTGTATCAGAGAAGGACGGACAAACTTAGATGACGCAAAAAAAACCCCCCCCTTTTTTAAAGGCGGGACAATACCTGCCCCCCCTTCTTTGTGAATGTTGTCTGCACCCGACCGCGAAAATTTTCCAGCGCTTGAGTCGGTTTAGGCTTTTTTTCAATTGTATAGATCTATTACAATTAGAACTGGGGATTACGCTATTACTACAATATAAAACCGAATAATCATTACATTTTCATAAAAATCTGGTTTAATAAATAAAACCCAACAACACAACAATCCAAACAATAATAAATTAATATTTAATAAAAA
>JAHBCN010004922.1:0-59935 GCA_019359885.1 Listronotus oregonensis | reverse complement strand
GACACCAGAACTTTCTCAAACCCAAACGAGATTATTCTGTACGTCTATTAGCGCCATATGTTAGCGATAGAAGGTACTACCTATTGTGTCCACCAGATATCGTGTCACGTTTTTCCCTCGGCTCTCTCTACGCTAATCTAAAAATTTACAGATAATGAAGGAAAATTAATAATATAATGTTGCCGTTTCACTTCTTCCCCCGGCAACAATGAAAATTTGGTTTTGGCCCTGGGAAACTTACTGGAGTAATCAGTATGGCCCTAAGGCTGGAAAGTTTGGAGACCCCTGCTCTAGAGTATACAGTACAGTCCGTCAGCCGCCGCACAGTGGGACGAAATTGGCTCCACACCTTGATTTTTATGAAAAAAAAAAAATTGGTGCAGAGATGATCAAGATTAGTAACATTTTTTGTTCAAAATTTTTGTTCAAAACTATTGAAACATTTTTGGACCTTTGGAAAAATGGCCCAATGGAAAAGTTTTAAGACTTATGCAAAAAAATTTCTAACTTTTTTCTAGATTTCGGCATGAATGGTCTTTTAGCATTTATTAAGGTAAAGATTTCAAACACTTTCAAATCTATAATTTTTTTTTCAAAGCTAACACAATTTTTGGTAAAATATTGTTAAATTATATTAAACAGGGTGGCCCACCACATTCCCCCGGTTTTTTACGAGAAATGAAAAGAGTTAAAAAAAACTTTTAGCACATATATGTTGGTCTGTGGGGAGCATATTTTAAAATTATTTTGAAATAAAAGGGTGACCCAAAAAAAAACATCCCAAAGTTATATTTTTTTATGGAACACCCTATTTTTTTTTTTTAGATACTATAGCCCAAATAAATGTGAGTTATTGTTAAAATTTCCCTTTAACAAAATACAGACCTTTTTTTAAAAAATTGTTTACCCCCTGTAGCATATGGAGCTGCTCGTAATTAAATTTACGCTTACTTAAGGGTTTGTTAACTATTACAAAAAAGATTTACCTCAATATTATACAGAGTGGTAAAAAAATTCCCCAAAAGTTTGGACATACATTTTATTAAATAGCTTCCAAATTTAAAATGGAACATAAAAGGGCCTATTTTGACGCAGAACAGATTTCCTTTAAAACTATATGAGGGTTTCCTATACCTATCTCTTTTACTTTTTATGCAAAAGACGTTTTTATATTTGACTTATAAATAATCTCTTTATCTTACAAATGGAACACCCTATACTATAATTTAAAAAATCTTTTTATTAAGGACCACGTAAATTCGCTAAAAGCACAAGTATAAATTTTTAAAAATAAGATGTATCTGAAGGCAAAAGTAAAAACTCCAATTTATTGCCATCAAAATAAAGTAAAAAGTACACCTATCTTAATTATTGTTGGAACGAAATATGTTAAAATGCCCTTGTTTCTTAGCAAATGTATTGGACTTTATGGTAAATTATATCCCGAAATAATATTATAATGGGGTCAATAAAAACATACTTTAATATGACTATCACCAAAGGTACCATTATATTTATATTTTTCAAAATAGTAGGCTTTGACCTAGATGACGTTAATTACTATTTGCAAAAAAATTTGACAGTGACACTTGTAATCAAACGATTATCATTGATTAAGCTACGAATAGTTTAAAATTATAATCGTTTTGAATGATTGTTACGTTTTAATTAATAGTTAAAATAAGGAAGATAAAATTTTTTGGTAATCGGGAGTGTCATGTCATGTTTATTTGCATCAAAATATATGCCCAAATATTCTAACAGTACAAAGTGTTCCATTTTTAGGATAAAGAAAATTATTCATAAGTCAAAAAATTTAAAAACGTCTTTTGCATAAAAAGCAGAAGAGATAGGTATAGCAAACCCTAATATGGTTTTAAAGGGAATCTAGTTCTGCTAAAATAGGCCACTAAATAAGGGTGTTCCATTTAACTTTAGGAAGTTATTTAATAAAATGTCAAACTTTGAGGCAATTTTTTTCACCACTCTGTATATTATTAAGGTAAAACTTTTATGTAATAGTTAACTTAAACCCTTAAGCTAAGCAGTAAATTTAATTACGAACAGCTCCTTATATGTTACAAGGTGTAAACAATTTTTAAAATATGGTCTGTATTTTTTAATTTCTCTAAATTTCTCAGAAACGGTCAGTTTTAGGTATAGGAATTATAACAATAACTCAGCTTTATTTGGTCCATAGTATCTAAAAAATAAAAAAATATGGGGTGTTCCATAAGAAAAAATATAACTTTGATATGTACTTCTTTTTTGGGTCACCCTGTATATTTCAAAATAATTTTAAAATATGCTCCCCACAGACCAACAAATGACTGTTCAAAAAGTTTTTTTCGAACTCTTTTCATTTCTCGTAGAAAAACCGAGGCGAATGTGGTGGGCCACCCTGTATATACTCATTATGTCCACAATTTTTATTGAATCAAATTTTTTTTGCACGTTTTATGAGTCCGTCCCACCACGTCGTTACTCCTAAGCCCCCAAATTTGTGCTCTGACTCTACTATTTCCAGCTAATCCCGTACGACTTAATGCTTGTTTGTAAAATCTGGCAACTATGTCTTTTAAAAACAATAAGTAAGTTCTGACGCATGCAAACTTCATACTTTATTCGCAGGTTAAATACATGCATTGTTGCCAGATATTTTTTGGATGTATTTCTCCCGAGGTTTAATGATATTAATTTGTCATTATTTATTAATAAATATTTTAAAAACTGTATTGTAACAATTAATGAGACTAATTTTATTAAATCTCTTAGTTTATTGTTGAATATTAGTTTATTTTTTCCTAATTATCGTTAAAAAACTTTAAGGGTTTAAATTATATATGTGAGTAAAATTTTCGTCATTCTGTATAGTACAATGCATAAGAGCCTTAAAAACACTATCTTTGCAGTTAAACATCTCAGGAACTGTATTGCTTATAAATTTTATTCTGCACCAATCGATGTAGAATTTTAAATTTTCGGTGTAAATTTTAAAAAAATCCTAAGAAAGTGCTCCTCATGATACAACCTTAAGGCGATTAAAAAATTCTTTCTCACTTTACGTCCAAAACGGGCAAATACAGCATTTGTTTTACAAAATTAGTAGTGATGAGCAAAACAAGCCCAAGACCAAGACCGGGCTAGTCTTGGTCTTGGTCTTGGTCTTGCAAGCCTGGTCTTGGTCTTGGTCTTGCAAGCCAAAAGAAGGTCTTGGTCTTGGTCTTGGTCTTGCACCACCCGGTCTTGGTCTTGGTCTTGGTCTTGCTGCAAGAGTCTTGCTGGTCTTGCTTTTTTTGGTAGTAATAATGTAAACTAAGCAATCTTGAATAAAATATATCTTTTTATTACATAAATATAAATCAAGATGGGGACTATATTTTTTGCTTTAAAATTTAAAAATATACCAGTTTTAATCTTAAACGTACATTTAAATTATTTGATTAAAAAGCATATTTTTAATGAAGGCGTTTATTTATTTATAGCGCCAGGGCCGGATTTAATTTTTTTCCGCCCATAGGCTAATAAATTTTTGCCGCCCTAATATGTCAATATTTTATGGATGTAAACTACACTAGCAATTCTTATAAAATATTATTAAACAAATTTAACAAAATTAAAACATACAGAAAATTAATTAACAATTTTTTAAAACAAACAAATTTCAGGATATTTTTACCTATTCCCTAAATATTAAAAAAGTATATTAATTTACCATTACATTTTTTAAAAAATTAATCGTAAATTTGCCGCCCATAATATTTGCCGCCCTAGGTTTCAGCCTACTCAGCCTTTGCGTAAATCCACCCCTTTATAGCGCTCTTTTTTTTGGTTAAATTAAGACACAACCTTCTTTTATATATCTGGTGGCATAAAGAAACATTTTAGGGATAAGAATTATATAAATTTTCTTTGAAGAAGCAGATAAAATTAAAGCAAATACAAAACTGTTTACTGTGTGAGCCGGAAAAAAAAAGACTTTTAATTTCAACCAGATGTGAAATATATGTGAAAATAATTCTGATATGTAATCATTAGTTTCTGAATCAAAAAAAAAAAGTTGTTTAAAAAACTTTTCAGTTTATATGAACTTTTTACCTTTAAATTGGTTTGTAGAAATACTTTATAAACAATCTGCAGATACAAGGGTGCCCAATAGTGTGACAAAGCTCGATATCTCCTAAATCGCCCATTATGGTAAAAAACCAAACATACAAAAATTATAGACAAAAAGGGCATAAAATGTAAAATTATTTTCTATTCCAGAATTTTTCTATTAATCCACTGCCACTCAAGAAAACTCCCTTATTTTTAGCTTTTCCCCTAAAATAAAAAATTTATGGCGAAAAATCAATTTAGAAAAAATCGCCACCCTGTATATTATGCTGGAAATTGTTGTTATATAGGAACAATGTCGACGTAGATGGTTTTTAAATATTATTTTCGTCTAAACCGGAAGTGATTTTTACAATCCATTTATATAAAAACTATTCCTTTATCACATGGCAAATATTTTATATTAATCCATTACTTTCACATTATTTTAATTTTAAGAAGCAATCTAATGGTGCCACCTCTTGCAGTGTGAAAAAAAAATTGTATTTTTGGATTTTGAAGATTTTTGATCCACCCTGTAAGTGGCATTACTTAATAGCTAATTAAAAAAAAAAACATTAAAATTATAAAAGTAATATTCAGCTTCCATAACTTTTGTACCCCTAGTTTTTCTCTGTCGTAAACGATTTCAGAGATGTCAAGCTTTGTCGGACCATTGAGTCACCATCTCATTATTTTTGAAACATGTTATTAAATTTATTCGTTATCGTTGTAAAAGAACTATAGAACTAAAAGAACAAAGTGATCGATTTAATTATTATTTTATTTAAGAAACTCTTACTTATTAAATAATCGCCTCATTTGACAGTTCTTGACACAGTTTTTGTCATGTCTGTATGAAATGCCTCTGTATATTAAATACAACAATAAAATGTTACAATCTCAAAAAAAGTTGCATAAGTGCAAGAGTCTTGCAGGTCGGTCTTGGTCTTGCGTAGTCTTGCACACCTCGGTCTTGGTCTTGGTCTTGGTCTTGCATACCCCGGTCTTGGTCTTGGTCTTGCAAGCAAAAAGGCAGTCTTGGTCTTGGTCTTGGTCTTGCTGCAAGACCAAGACCAAGACCGCAAGACAAAGACCGGTCTCGCTCATCACTAAAAATTAGAGATGTTTTTAACCTTTTAATTTTTTATTGAGATATTCCTTAATAAGCTTACCGTATGCCATAACTCTTCACTATTATCTGAGACATTGAGGTACATTGCTACAGAAACAAGCAAGTTTATTACACCAAGGTCTAGTTTTCTATCATTATCGGATCATAACAAAATGATAAATATCTAATAAATTACCAAAACAAAAATTGCATCAAAAATTTACGAAAAACCAGGGTTGATCTACCAAAAAAGTAAAAAATCTAATAAATATGGCAACGCTGGGTATACGCGTCAGTTCCGTGTCTTTACAAGTCATTTTGGTCCGTTATCAGACATAAATCTAAATACTAATTAAGCCAAAATAAAATTATTTTAAAAAAGGATAATAGAGAGTTATTGGCCGATGCATAAGGGAATGCAGTATTACTGTCGGCGTTATTTTGACATATACGCATGCGCTTTACGTTTTCGTATAAGGGCGACCCTTAATAAAATACTGCTTTTCCTTATTTGTGTCGTTATAAGGATTTGCAATATTTCTACTTTATTTTTCAATCGTGATTATTAGTGCAGCTTCGAGTCACGCACCTGTTTTAGTTTTTCAGTTTTGTGAGTTTGCATTCTATTTAATTGGTAAATCGCTTCTCCCAGAATTGCGGCTTTTAACAGTTTTTCCATTTTTAAGGCAACTATTCAATAACTTTGAAATCAAAATAAAATAATTTGTACAAACTTAGATATATAAATAAATATTATAGACAATAAACAACCACGATCACTCGAATTGAGGTGAGAAAGAACGAAATAGAAACACCAATAGCTGAAATTTTGATACGAAAATATAGTTGGGCAGTAATAAAATAGAGTGAATCAGTAATACTGATGAAATTTTCCAATAACTCTCTAATGCCACAAATCGTAGCAATAATACTGAACATGGAAAGAGATTTGGTAGAAGTCTTAGTTTTGGGTTTCAGAATGCTTGCTTACGATAAACAAAAACACATTCGAATGCAACATTCTCAGCAACATTTTAAAAATTTTTGCGGTAATAAAAAGGTTTTTATGCGTCGATTTATCATTATTGATAGGGCTTGGATCTACTACCATGATTCTAATTCAAAACAAGAGGCTAAAGAGTGAGGCGAACCCAGTAATTTGACTCCGAAGCACGTTACGGCTCAAAAATTGCCCAAGAAAAACAGTTTTTAGGATGCAAAAGAAATTTTATTTATGGATTGCCTTTAACCTGGTAAAACAATAAATTTAAATTAATATTGACACCTGTTGGACCAGCTGAATATAAAAATTCTGTTATCTCTGGTTTACAGAAGAAACAAACATTTTTCATCAAGTTAACGAACCTTCTCAAAAATCAACCAATAAATCAGAAAAAAAATTACGAATTGTTAAAACATCCACCCTATTTACCAGATTTAGCTCCCTCTGACCTTTGATTTTTCTAACATCTCAAAATACATGCGTGGGAAATGATTTTTTTAATAGAAAGGTCATAGCAGCCGTGGAAGCGTATTTAGAGGATTTTCCGGATTCTTATTTTAGGGATAAAATCTATAAATCAAAAGATCACTGGAACAAGGGTATTAAGTTTGGGGAGATTAAATGACAAAACGTATTTTAGATCACAAAATGTCTTTTTCTTATAAAGCGAACTCTCTATTTCTACCTGACAGCTACGTAGAAGGCAATAGAACGCCACTGGTATGAAAATTAAAATATTAATTTTAATAACGAGATAATAAAAAATATATATTTTTTTAATATTAAGGCAACCTAAGTACTGACATACGTGAGTGTCGTAAATGTGATAAGGGAAAATTCAATAACACAGGACATAAATGTTTAGAAATTTGAAGAAAAAACTTCTGCGGACACTAAGTTCCACAATCTAGACACTCTAATGCTGAAGACACGAACAGAGTAGAAAGTTCGGTGCCTCTTAAGTTGGATTATAAACGGATTTATAAGAGTTAGGAGCTGCCAGAGAAGAAATTATACTGGCTAATTTCTTGGAGCAGAAACCGTAAAAATACTTATAAAAGAGTGACATAACAAAGCTTTCCTGTAAACGTAGGATCATTATTAAGGGTAGCAGCTCTGAATGAAATCAACAATGCTAACTAAGCGACGCCATTCACCAGACGTATACAACAATATTCTAAAGAGGGTCTGATTTATGATACATACAAAGTATACAGAATGCATAAACTTATCAAACTTTAATAGTAAAGGTCCAAAACAATTATTGAAAAATTGCCTAATATCTTACTTCGTTAATATCGTCAAGTAATATTTGTAAAAATAGTAGAAAATTTAAGCTCTAGCCTGCAAATCCTTATTTCAACTAATCCTTTACCCAACTCCCTGTACTTTCAACCCTTAAAACTAACTTTACCCCTCGCCCCGTTACCTGCCCAGTCGCAGCACCCCTAGATCCCATCTTACAGTAACCCCACCTTCCATTTTTAAAATCCTCCCCTATCTCAGGCGAAACTCACCCTTATGACAGCATTCTTAGGTCGCGATTCAAAAAGTTAAGACGCGCCGCATACTTATATCTCATTGGCTAGACGCGGTCGCCTAGGTTACGGCTATAGGCGGCGCCTTGGAGCAGGCAACCAGCGGTACGTCAATACTCTTAAGAAAACGTCTAGTTGGCTGTGGGTGGCGCAGGGAGAGGGTGGCGTAGAGGTGATGAATAATGATGTGGATTTAAGGGATGCCGATGGTGCAAAAAATTGTGGAAGGGGAGGGTGTGGGAGTTGGATTATTGATTCGGGAGCAATGGGAAAAAATATATATGTAGTTTTAAATAATATAGAAATTAAAACGTAAAGCAGAATATATATGAAACGACATTGTTTTACTTTTTTGATTTTGGGATAATTTTTCTGTTGGTCCTCGTCATGTTAATATTTGCATTAGTTTTACTTTTGATCATATTTAAAATTGAACAAGTTCGTATTTAATGAATAATGACATGAATTGCTCCTAAATCAAACTTTACTTTTACTGATTATATGGCGCTTGATAGCACCTGAACCAAAAAGAAAAAAAAAAGGAAAAGGTCACTTTTGCGAGAAAAACATCGGACAGTAACTAATTTTGATTTACCTATTCATTCCTGCGATTAAAATGGTTATTATAGGGAAGGGTGTTATGAGGCCAAAAATGTCATCATTATTTTATAAAACGGAATCAGTAATGCGATTTCAAATGTGTCTTACAGGTGGGTTATAAACACAAGACTAAATCTGATCCTATTTTATGTCCTTTTAAATACTCTTGAATAAACCATTTTTTAGGCGACTGTCACAAAAAAAAATATTTTATGGTATTATTAGCGTCTGTAAACTATAACTTTTTTTGGTCTCATTTATTTTATGGTCGCTGTTTATAACTTCTTTGGCCTCTTTTTCTTTACGAAGGTGGCCTGGATGGCTAGATCTAGAGTGCGTTGCTAGACAGTTTATTAACAATCTGTCAGTGTCAACTTAACTGTAATAATTAGAATGAATAAAAATTCATATTAAAAATTACGCAAAATGAGTGATTACAGACAGTGATAAGACAGCTGAAATTTATGAAGTCGCAAAAGCAGCGACTTTAAATTTACTACTAGAAAAATCTCGGCAGATCTATTTAAAATATTATAATTTTTTAGAAGAGGTCGAAAAAGTGCAATTTTCACAAAAAAATGATGCTAATAAGTTTCTAACAGAAGCGCCAACAAACTGTTTAATGTGAAAGATAACACATTAAGATAATTTTAAAGTTAAAATTCATTTCATAATTATTATACTGTGTTTATTTGTATGTGTGTTTGTTAATGGGAGTGAGTGATGCCTGTAGGCGAGACAAACTAAGACAACTATCTATAAATGATATACAAGACAAAGGAACCATGTTAATTATCACACTTCCTAAAACAAAAACTGGTAGCAAACGAGTATTTACAATAACTGATGAACTAACTTAAAATATTCAAATTTACGACCTCTCAATCTACGTCATCAAACATTTTTTATTAACTATCGAAGTGGAAAATGCTCGTCACAAACTGTCGGTGTACATACTTTTGCAAAAATACCATCCCTGCCATTGCCAAATGCTAATAGATATATAGGTTAGGCTTTTAAAAGAAGTTCAGCTTCTTTTTAGATTGAAAAAGGAGCTGACATTTTATTGTTAAAAAGCTTAAAAGGCTACATTGAAGATTCCATTTCAAGAAAAAAGAAATAACAAATTCTTCTTGAAGGAATTCTTGCGGAAGGAGATGGTAAAAATTTCGAAGAAGGAGAAGGTAGAGATCGAACGCTGTTAGAATGACACCGATACGTCACGGTTTTATACGGGTTTGCCATATGAGACCGTGACGTATCGGTGTCATTCTAACAGCGTTCGATCTCTACTTCAGGTTTGTGCTTTCCTGTTAAAAAAATTCAATGATTCTGAATCAAAGAATATTATTTGTAAAAACATAGAAAATGACATGATTGTCAATAATATCATGTCTAAAAGTGGAATTACATTTTCAAAGTGTAATAAATGTACTTTTAACATAACAATTAAAAACAAATAAAACTAATTTATTACCATTTTTATGGGAGTAAACGTTCCGTTTATAATTTTTATCACATGATGTTTCAATCGTGACACATTAACATATTATAAACTGCTTTTCAATTTTTCTCTTATTTCAAAAATTAAAAGAGCAAATAAAATATTGTACTTACTTGATAAAAGAGTCGCCTAAAAAATATTGTGTGTACCTCGGCCTAATTATTTTTTGTGGCCTCATCTAAAACTTGCTTGGCCTCGGCTACGCCTCGGCCGCAAATTTTCGATTCGCCCAAAAAGGATCAACTTGACGGCCTTGATACACAAATAACTTTTATGTACAATTAACCAATATTGTGCTATTTACAGAACAATTTTTCGTTCATAAAGGCCCCCACCTACCTCGTACTTTTTAAGCAGTTTTAATCGTGGCTATAAAAGCGTCGATTAACATTGCCAGTTTGTGGGCGAAATTCGAACATAACACCGTCGGAAAAAAAGTTTGTGGTGCAAAACGTTTTTAATCATCATTTTTGTAACAAATTAGCACCCTTCGGTTTAAAATTAAATTAATTGTATAATCATTTTATAGCCTTGGCCATAAAAATATTCATTCAATAAAGACCAGTTTATATACTAGTTATATAATAGCATTATATTCTTTTTAATCTGTGATTACACCGTTCTGCAGAAAAATCCCTCCCCACCAAGCTGATGCTAAATTTCGATAATTTTTACCAATGTAACCGTTGCACTGACATAAAAATTTCCGTGTCACAACATCGAGAGAACACTAATAATATATTTTGGCTCTTTGCTTTAATCACATCGATGGGCTGTTTATTGACTCTTTGAAGACAAGTCTAAAGAAAGTTTAATTTTTTAGTGGAAACAAACTACTATCTGTTCCCATTGATCATGCTGTAATTATGAAGGGAACGTTCAAAAACAGTGCTACAGAGTGACTACACCAAACATTGTTTTTTTTAAGGTGAATGGGATAGCAGAGCCAAAAAATAACACTGTGTCGTTAAAAAATAGCCGTTACGTAAAAACAGCAAACCCGGTCTAACAGACGTATTTAATAAATTCTTATTATAGCAGGTGGGCAAACCTTAAAAAAGGAATTTTCGGTGGGAAGCAAATACAAAAACTTTTTTAAAAACGAAAATGCTGAAACTACACTTCTGGTATATAAAAAAGAATAGAGCGTGGTCTGTTTTCAAAGGTGTGTAGCAACTTCCTAGAAAAAATCAAAGAACTACATAGATCTAGTTGAGGAACTTATACAATTTTACAAAAAGTTAGTTTACAACCTGTTACCTAAGCTGAATTTTTTTTACTGCCATTTAAAATTCTTCCTTGATAATTAGGTGTAGAAAATTGCTTAAATAGAGTGGAAAATATACCCCAAACAGGTGAGCGGGCTATTGTTGAACCCTCAAACTTAAAATCGACTCCCTTGAATACAAAAGAAATAATATTTTCGGTAATTGTTTAGATATGTGGCTCCAGTTTTTTGGGATGTTAAATCAACATGTTTATTTTTTTTTAAGTTGTCAAATATTTGTTTCTTCAAGTTTATGAAAATAAGAATATTAAAAGAAAAATAAAAATATCAATTTTAATTTTTTTTTAAATCCGAAAATTAATATTTTTGTTTTTTTTTCTAAATTGTTTGTCTTTACACGTAGAATGACAAATAAATCACTAAAAATTGCTGAACTTAAATGGATTCCTTTTTTTAACGAAAAACTAAAAAAATACCCTTTTTTCAAAATAAAAATTAACACCAAAATTTGTTTTTTCGATTTTACTTAAAAAATTTGTAAATCCGCCTTAAAAAAAACATATTAATGTTTGTATATTTCGATATTTTATAATTAAAAATAAGTGGAGGCACACATCTAAACAATTACCATATTTTTTTAGTGGAACACCATATTTATTGGTTCATTTTTAATAGTGATATTTTTTATTAAAATAATTTTGAATTTATAAACAGTACCACCAGAATTAATTTAAATCATCTGAGAAAATTTAGATTTACATTAGAAAATAGAAAAAGGCAACAAAAATACCTGAAATCCCAAACCAGCAGATCCTTAACAGGATGTTTGCATTAATATCCTTATGATTTGTACTTGGATGGTCAATTTTATTACATCCTATTTAAGCCCTAAAAATGTTTTCATGCCTGCTTAATAAACAACTTGTCGGTTAAACTAAGTATTAACAGGAGACAAAAAATGTGTTGTCGCGTGTGCCGAACACCTGATATAAGAAAAAACTACCCTTAAAAAGTTTGGCAGACGTTTAGGGCTGTAATACAAAACAAAGGAAGGTTTTTTACCCCATTTTTTGTACCCAGCATCCGTGAATCATCTACTATGACCTGGTGTTGATTTTTTAAATCTGAATATAAATGTTTGCAAAAAATAATAATTCCGATAAGGGGGCAAAGGTGTACACGCTTTCAAAAAGCAATAATAAAACAACAGCTAGAAAAAGTAAATTTTACGGAATAGATAAAACTAAAATAAATTTGAATTTTTAACAAATTTTAAAAATTAAGAATACATTAAATAACACTTTTAACAACACAAATTATTATTGGACTAAAATGACTCAGGATTATTAAAAAGATTACGTGCATTTTATTCTTTTTTTTGCTAAACGGTTTTACTAACAAAAAATGTTTAAAAATTAAAAACTACCTTTTTTTAAAACTTACTAGAAAAAGATTTTTGAGGGTCTTCTAGTCCAGAAGCCTGAATTTGGACGTTTTTTGAGGGTCGGTAAAAAAACAACTAATATAATGGCTATCTCTTCTTTATAATTATACTTTAAATATTACAAAAAAATTCACAAAGTTCAGTTGTCACAATTTCGTCTCTTCTGGTCATCTGAAAAATTAAAAAATGGCAGATCCTTTATCAGTACAAATGTCATTATGTCAGAAACCAAAAAAAAAAATTAAATCTTGCAAAATGGCGGCTTTTAAAAAAGAAGGTGGGTATTTTTCAGTTATTTTTTAACTTTTATGAATTTTTAAAAATAATAAAAATTGATTTTTTTTTGGTTTCCGCCATAAGACATATAAAGAAAATTCATGCTTTTTAAAAAAACGGTCTTAAAAAACGTCAATTACTAGAACTTCAGATTTTGTGTTTTTTTAATTAGCCATTCCGGCTGCATATATCGGGCCTTCTTCTACCTTAGATTAAATATTTAACATATTTCTCTCCGAAAGACATGCACTTATTCCTTCTTTTGGAGCACTTGAAGCTCGAAACTTAGAACTTTCGATTCTAGCTTTATTGCGTCAAACAAAAACTTTTGCTATAACTTTTAAAATAATTTAAATTTTGAAAACCCTTTTAAGGAGATATATTTAAATGTCCAAACTATCAAAAATGAAAACAAAAATGTTTTTTTAAAAATTTTCTAGACTAGAAACGGTTTTAAATATATGCAAAAAACTACATGGACAAACAGATAGGTACTTAAAATTTTACTCAAACTACCTTTTAGTTTTAATATTTTTTTATTGCTTGATGCTAAAGTAATTTCAAAAAATTCTAATTTTCAATTAAACGTATTATTTCTTGTTTATGAATTTTTTATTTTAAAAAATGACTCGTTTCATTTACACCATTATTGAAAAATAATAAAGTGTATTTCTTTCAGAGCAAAACGGGAGTTAAAAAGTAACCTTAAACAAAGTCCAAAACAGATAAACTAAATTTAAAATTTGTGAAAATAACAGACAATTAATATGACACTACTTCAAAGAAAGTGTGTCTTAAATAAAGCATTGTCTAAACTAAGAAATTGTATGTAGGTTGCGTTGAGTCTTATTTTGTACCAGTGGTACAATATACAAAAAAAATGGAAGAAAATCAAAATTATCGTATACAATTAAAATTATGCATATGGGCTAAAATTTTTTTTTAGAAAAACTTTGTTATATTTTTTTAAAATATTTTTAGAAACAACTCAACTTTTGAAATTTTGGAAAAAAAATAAAAGACAGACTTCTTTTTTTTTTGCTTAATTTTTATCTCGATCAAAGCAGAATTTAATGTTAAAGTCAAATTTCTAATAAAGCTATTTAAAAAAAAGTATATGATGCGGTCTTTACCAGTTACACTATATATAAATTATATTACTTTACTAGTAACTTATAATGTAGAATAGTTTTCATTAGGTTTAATAAAATTAAACAAGTTCGTAAATTTTTATTAGGGTATTTTTATGTTCTCTCCCAATAACTTGTGCTTCATGTCAATACAAATATCCTTGAGTTATTGTATTATCTAATAATCCAATTAACATACACATAAAAAGATTAAACATCATACCCACCTAAAAAATGTTCTCCCAGGTAGAAAAATATAAAAAACATCACCCTGTATCTACTGGCGACATCTGTAACTCCCTGTTTGAGCTAGCTCAACCGTTAGCTGCATTACCACCCTTTTGAACCGACCTATCCCCTTCCCAATAGAGGAAACTATATAGGACAAAAAAGGGTTGTTGTTATCGGAGACGCAAACCTTAATGAAGCAGTTTAAAATTCAGAGTGGTGTAAAGGAGTAATTTTATTGGAAAAAAAGTTAAGATAGTAAATTACAGATGGCGTTCATAAAAATATAGAAAACTTAAAGAAATAATTGTAAATAGTTTAAAAAGTTAACCGTTATATTAAGATTAGGTTTTATTAAAAAGAAACTTGACAGTTTCTTGTATAATCAATTCTTAAGAAATTGTGTATTATAATGTTTTATGTTATGTAACTATTTTATAATTAAATCTGTATCCTTATAATATTTCATATTTCGTAATTATTCTTAGTTAAAGTAACTCTGTAAATTATATATATTTAAATAAAATATCTTAACATGTGTGGTTCGATTCCAGATAGTTTATTTTTAAAAATTGTAACTAAATACAAAGAATGGTTACGAATTTTTTTAATTTAAATATTAGAAGAAAATATTTTTAAATTTTATACTATATATTTTTAAGGTATTTACTTTTACTTACCAAAAAAAAAGATAATACCCTTCGTTTAATACAATTCTTGAAGCACAAAGAAATATAATTTTCTTAAATTTTAACTTCAAAATGTTCCAAATGAAATTATACTTTAAAATTCGTCCTTTTAGAATTACAAATGCCAAATCTAAAACACTAAATTGAACTTAATAAATAAATTTCTTTTTGCTGGAAAATATTTTTAGTTCTCGCACCTTTTAAGGGAGGACGGGAAAAGAAATTGGGTTTGGAACCGAAACTACAGTAAAAATTATATACATAAAATAGGAATATTTATATTTTGCTATATTAATCGTAGTTAAATGAAAAACATAAACCTGTTTCTTATCATTTTTTTAAATAAAAAAAAAATGTTACTGCAGTTACGTGAAATTACTACTTTTTTGAACCAAGTGAGTTAAGGTGGACAGGTATTTAAATTATTTTAAAATAAGTAATTTGCACTTTTTTTATTATTTCAATAATCTATATTAAACAATTACAAACTTTCTTTAAACCAGTGGGTTATTTACCTAGGTTATTGCCGGGTTAAAATTATGTTTATATATTTCTATTGACTTATTTATATTGCGTTCTTTACTTATTTTCGCAGAAATTAACCTTTTGCATTTTTTTCATTAAACTAATGCCGGGCTTATGTTTCCTTGAAGGTACTAGACAATATTATGGTTTTATTAACACTAAAATCTTGGACTTTTGGTGTGTCTTTATGTGTAATTGGTACACAACGTTTTGATATGTATGTATCTTCTTCTGTTAAAGCTTCGACTTATATACTAGCTTAATCAATTTTTTACAGTTCAACAACGACCGCCAGTTATTCGAAACGTTAATTCCCGACTTGCTAAATATATTTTGGTTTTTTAGAATTATTGTAGCTTTTCTAAAATATGTTTTTTTCTAGAGGGTTTCTAAATAAATAACTTTTTTGTCGGGCCACTGTATGCGGTAGTGTTTTAACCATGTATGTTTAGCAATTCCTACCACCTTGTTTTACCACCTACCTTATGTTTTTTAAGTTTTTTAACTTTAATTTCGAATAATCCTTTTGTTTTTTCAAAATGCGTTAATCAAACCTAAAGTTTGTCTAAGATATATATATATATATATATATATATATATATATATATATATATATATATATATATATATATATATATATATATATATATATATATATATAAATTATATAGTAATAAGTACATGTTATACATCGTCGCAATAGAAATAAAAAATCTAATTTATCTACGCAAAAATCCAATATGGCGCCCATAAGAAAAAATGAAGTTGACATCTGTCAATCAAAGACGAAACGTCGGATGGCGAATCTGAAAGCATCATCGTGTAGCGGGGAAAAAGAGGCAATGTAAATGTGCAATTTGTTTTAAAGCAACTTTCTAAATAAATGCAGAAAAAAACAAAAACGATTTTCCGAAAGTTCGGTTTTTTGCGGATGTTTCTGGAGTTACTCGGAATTTTACAATTTTCTAAAGGCATGTTGAGGCACCCAAATGCGCAACTTTGCCATAATTTAACCGACTTCGTATCTCTTACAGTTTCAGTATGATGCACTCGAAAAAAAAATATATATAATTTATATATATATATATATATATATATATATATATATATATATATATATATATATATATATATATATATATATATATATATATATATATATATATATATATATATTTATATATTTAAAAAAAACTTAATATCTTGGACTGTGATTTAATTATATTTTTTAGAGATTCTTTTTCTTGGGTTTTGCAGTCCTTCAAATGACAGTGGAAAAAAAGAAAATTGTTTTTTTCCAGAAAAATGTATTTTTTTTCAATTGTGACGTTTCGGCTGGAAATTCCCTAGCCTTTTTCAAACAGTAGTAAAAGTGGTCTCCAACAATTTTTCATAATTATTGTTTCTATGTTTACATGAAATCACTAAGCTTACCTTATAGTTAACATTTACATTTCACATACAGGTATATTATACATCAATAAAGAACAATTGCATTTTGAACACATCTAAATAAACTAAAGAAAACAGATACAAGCACGAGCCGAGGAGCACGTTACATTTTTAAAACTTGGTGTTTTAAAAAAGTAACGTGTTATTATATTATATATATATATATATATATATATATATATATATATATATATATATATATATATATATATGTGTGTGTGTGTGTAATGGTGTGTGTTGATGATACGTTTATGGTGTGGTGTGGTACTAGATTGCCTATGAGTTGTCTAAAAATTTAAGGGGATTGGGGAAAAATAAATTAAATGGCTGAGGATATAACGGTCTAACATTAAAACTGTTACATTTTAGATAACACAATATAAAGGACATTAAATGTTTAACCTACAAATTTATCTAAATAAAATTAAAACTAAAGGGGTATTTTTTACCGCTAAAAGACCATAAGCTTAATCATTATTGTAAAGTAAGAAAATAAGAAGAAATAAAAAAGGGGAGGCACAATGCACATATTAAAAAATGCTTTAAGAAAGTGGGGGATCAACTTATTGGAAGTAAATCCGTAAAGTGGGGAGAGAGAAAGAGTGGGGATTTAAAAAGAAAGGCTCAGGGGTGGGAAACGCCGTCACGAGCAAAAGAAATATAAAAAGAAAAGGGTAAAGAATAATTTTTGTCTCATTTTATCTTCTCAGAGCCAGAGCATTTTATCAATCGCCTTTCACGCTATTAATGCCCGGCCGCGTTTTTCCATCTCACTTTGCTGCTATTTTCTTTTCTTTTTTAACTTTCTTGGCATTGTGATGGGAGAGTCTTTACAGGGAAAACGGGCTAATGAAAATGATCTAATCAAAATGTATTTTACTGTCTTACTAGGGAAGTACATCTTTTTAACGAAGCAAAATAATGTTTTGAAACCACTTGAAGGATAAATAATCAATTAGAGAAAATCAGCTTGTTTTTTAAAATGTTAATTTAGTAGGAAAATTTACAAAAGTAACGTTAAAAAACGTTGCTAAACTTTATTTTATTTATGTTAAAACATCGTAATTAATAAAAACACAATAATATTAAATTTGCTTTTTCGAAGATCTATTTGTACCTTTACTTGTGTGTTTGAAGGTACTACTTTTAAAGCTAGACTATATCTTGTATTTTTGTATGAGTGAACGAAATCGCTTTCCCTTATTTAAAAATTATTGATTTTTAATAATGGGGATATAAAAAAAGGGTGATATGTATTAAATAAAGCAGTTCTTTAGGAACTTGTTCATAGCAACATGAAATATGAACGTTCTTTTGGGTATTTAATTCTCAAAAGAACTTTTGGATTTACAGGATCGAGTCTTCAGCTATTTTTCCTAAATTGTTTTTCTTTATTCAATTTTGGAAAACAGAATATTCTTCTTAGCATTGTTCACGGTATTTTTCTGGTAAAAAATAAGTAAAAATATCTTTGCCTATTCAAAAACATTTTCGGGAACGTCCTCCCAACTATTAAGCTTAATTCTTTAAAAGATTTACTTGTCAAAAGGCACTAACTAAGAATAATAATCACAATTTAGGCAGTAACACATAAACTAATGACTAACGCAGCCCTACTCTATTTTGATTTTAAGTGAAAAATAATAATAGTAACAAAAAACATGAAAATATATATTATAAAATATTTAATTCTTTATAAAAATGGGTTATTTTTAAATAATAAAATAATTACTTTTATTAAAGTTATGTTTTCAAGTAAGTTTAATTTCCATTTTTGTGTAATTTGAATAACAATAATTATTATATAATAGTATTTAAAAATAAGTAAATTTTATAAAGAATTAAATCTTTTATTATATATCTTTTCATATTTTTTGTTACTATTATTGCAAGAACAGACTAGCTTTTCATAACAAAATGTAAAAAAGTATGATTTTTAAAAATAATATATAAATATCTTTATTTTGAAGAAAATCCAATTAATTTTCTCTTTTAAATTGGTATTCCCAGAAACTAAATAACTTATAAAAAACCTATCTATATGGCTAAAAAGTTTTATTTTTTATTGTATATTTTTTTAAATATTAAAGGCACCTAGACGTGTATCGTTTACCAGTAAACTATTTTTTTAAAAGTAATGTTAAAAGTTAAATTCACTTAGTAAAAAACAATGTTCGTAGTTTCTTTTCTGTTTTAAATATTATAATAAAATAATTTATGTGCTACACTCGTCCGATGATAACCAATAGGTTTGAAATAACATTTATATCTTATAACGGGTTGCCAATGTTTTTAAGGAAGTTTAATTTTTATTTTTATATAATTTTAACTTAAATATCTATTTTATAATATAGTTTTTAAAAATAAATTAATTTTGTAAGAAATTTAATATTTTATAATATACCTTTAGTAATTGTCTAGTAAGTTACCACCACTCCGATTTTGACCAAATTTGGTATACGGGGATTTTTGGGGCGCTGATCACGAGTCTGAGGACAGTGTATTTCGGCAACGTTTTGTTTTCGAGATTTTCATCATCAAAGTTAAAAATAAAGCTACCCTCATTTACACTATTCCTCCTTCTTTTTGCACATTATTCATAATTTTTACACTAAATTGGCACACAGTATTTTATAAACATCTTTTTAAAACCTCAAATGCGGCGACCATGTATATACTAGAAAATTATTCAGCAAACATAGCGTTTGAAAGTGAAGCTTCGCAATTTAATAAAAAAAGGTTTAAAATAAACATAAAATGGTTTTTAAAAGGTGTTTATAAAATATTATGTGCCAATTTAGTGTAAAAAACAAAAATTGTGTTCAAAAAGAAGGGGAAATATAGTAAAAATGAGGTTAGTTTGATTTTCAACTTTGATGATGAAATTCGAAAAAAAGAAATTATTGACTTTTAAAAAAATGTTTTTAGAATCGTTTTGAACAACTCTCAAAACCGAAAAAAAAAAATTTTTTTTTTTTTTATAATTTGGTCAAAATGGATAAGCAACTTTTTAGAAAATTACCATATTTTTATATTTTTTGTTACTAATATTGGAAGAACAGACTAGCTTTTCATAATTATATATATATATATATATATATATATATATATATATATATATTAAAATATTAAAATATATATATATATATATATATATATATATATAAATTATATATATATATATATATATATATATATATAAAATTTTCGTAAATTTTTTTTTTTCGTTCAATTTTTTATTGATATTCCTAGAACACAAAATAAACTACAAAAAATATAAATAAAAATTTAAGTGTTTAGATTATGTTCAGTCTTTGTTAGATAACCCTGTTCATTAAGTAGTATAATAGGATTTATTACTGCATTGTCAACTCTTTTTTAAATAGTTTTAAACAAGAGTAAAATATAAATAAAGAATAATTATTTCGCAATTTTATTACCAAAAAAATATCACAAAAAAAAAGCATGAAAACCAACAGTTGTATCAATAAATGCCCACCAAAGAAAGCTTTTAACCAGACTTCTCCTTGTCCGTTTAGCTTCTTCAGACCGCCCTAGTTTTCTTACAAACGGGGGGAGAAAGCTCTTTTTAATTTCACTCGATAGCCAGAGCGAGAAACATTTTATAAATTACAGTTATATCTTCTCCGCAAACAAACGACAATGTATATCTTTTTATTGGGTTTTCTGCTGAAAATAAGCTCGTTACGACTTTGCTAATTTATTTTTATTAGAGTGATTTTAAACTGTTTTGTGGCGATTCTTCACTGTTAAAAAGCTTTCTACCTATATATTACTTTCATTAGGTTTCTTTATACTTATTGTCCATATTATCAATATTTACA
The DNA here is from genome assembly GCA_019359885.1 of Listronotus oregonensis. Classification (NCBI taxonomy): domain Eukaryota; kingdom Metazoa; phylum Arthropoda; class Insecta; order Coleoptera; family Curculionidae; genus Listronotus; species Listronotus oregonensis. The sequence goes on along the minus strand of JAHBCN010004922.1, from coordinate 39,264 downwards.
TCAGCAATGTTATTTAAAAAGGACTAGGTTGGCCGCATTTTTAACTCTTAGGCAGAGCTGTCGGTAATTAAATTAAAATAATTAAAAAATGTTTTTTAATTATTTTTTCCCAGTAATTGAATTACTTTAATTCAATTACTTTCCGGAAAAGGTAATGGTATTTGGATTATCAATTAATAGGACAATGTAATCGTTATTGGTAATTAGTTTTTACGAATCCCAAGTAATTCGATTACTTATGAAAAACTGAATTACTTAGAAATTGATTTTATTACTCAATAATAATTGAACACAACAAAAATTTTTTAACCCTTTCTTTTTGGAAAAACTGCCAAATTTTGGCCAGCCAGAGAGCATCTTGAAAAACCGGGGGCCCCTTTTACTCCTTGGGCCCATTTTATTTTTGATTGATGCTTACCGCCAGTTTTTATACTTTTTTTTAAAAAAACTGTTAATGTTTGGGGTAGGATAAAGAGAAATTTTTATTTTTTTTTTATTTAAAAATTTAAAAGCGGGAAAAAGCTTATTGTTAAATATTTGATTTGTTTACGGTATCGTGTTTATTATATGTGATAATTCAAACAGAATATTTGCCAAAATATTTAATTACTTTTAGTTTCAATTGATAATTAAATTATTTTTAACAAACAGGCTAGTAATTGGCAATCGTAATTTATTACTACTTAGAAGATTAATTGGTAATTGTAATTTAATTACTTTTTAAAAGTAATTTTAATGGGATGTGTGTATTTCTAATATAAAAACGTTTAATTTCCGCACGCTTAAATCAAGAAAATGTTTGTCCATTCCCACTAGTTTAGATATCTGGTGTTCCTAAGTCCTATTTACAGTTTTTTCTACGTCGAATCTATTTTACATGTTCAGTCTAGCAGTATTAGATATTATATTTAAAAAAACACTATTTGTTACTTATTTGTAAAAAAAAAATAAACGATTCTAAAACTCGATTTTTTAGTTTTTTAAAGGACACTATCGCCAAAGGGTGAACAGTGAACAGTTATTTGTATTAATCTGTCAGGGTGAACATTTTTTTTAAGTTAAACGTGCAGAATGTAGACTTTAAAAAAATGCTATTTAAATCGAAAGATATATGAGGAATCAAATAATCACATAAAATATGGGGCAAAATATTTTTAAAATATCAAAAGGACCCCTAGCAGTTTTATTTGATTTTTAATTGTTTCTAATCATCATCGAATTCGGCGAAAAAAAATTATATAAGACGACTAATTCAGTTTTTTTTTTAAAGTACAGGTAGACTAAAAAAATCGACCTGTCTAGTCTTTGTTGAAAAACCCCAATGTCCAATAAAACCGATAAAGAAAACACAAAAATGAGACACTGTTAAGGCAACCAAGGCAAAAAAGCGCCCTCGCTGACTAAATTGGAACTATAATTAGCTAATTTCTTTGTAAAGGCTTCAGAAAGGAAACTATTCACAGTCAGACAACATAAGAAGTCTTGCTCCAAAAATATTTTTAACTTCGCAAACTATTTTAAAAGTGGAATGATAAACTAATCCTTTGAGCAGGGTATAAGGTCATATTTACGGTAATTTAACGAGAAACAGAGGTCTTAATTATGGCTTTTCCTATATTTAAAAAATAATTTGTAACATCCATCGACTGTATTTTTCTTGTAGATTATGAAGGTACACTTAGAAAATTAATTTAAATGAAAACGAAAGAGATAAGACATCCTATTGACATTTTTATAATAAAATATTTAATGTTTTTTTTTGGATGGCGTCTTATTTTTTCGATACGTTTTAATACAAACGATTTTGTATTCAATGTTAGGGATAATAATTAATTTAAATCATTTGAAAAATTTAAGGTTTAAATTATAAAATACATAAATACCTAAGATATAATAAGTAAATATTGAACATAAAAATAAAGAAAGTACAAAGATAATTTTACTTACTTAAACAAATATGAAAAATGACGGTCTCTTTACAAAACACACCTTAAAAAAGTAAATTAAATTTATTGTCTTCAAATTATTAAAAAGTCGCGTGCAATTAAATTAATTTTTGCTGGCAATTGCCATATTTTATTTTTGGCAGGAGTCTGTCAAAAAATTTTATGGCCGTATTTTCCGGATATTTTCTGATTTTTTTGTAAATATTAAAATTTATATAAGAATAAAGTTTTTTTGTTAAACCATTTTAAGGATATTACCATTTTATGTCCAATTTATTTGTTAAAATTAAAGTTGCCTTTTTTTACTTTTAAAAATGCAAAATATATTTATTAACTAGAGACTAAAAAATATCAAATTAAACAGACTTCAGGAAAATGATATCAACACATTGTAAAGATTTTTAAATCCCAAATTGGTTGCCTGGTTGGTAAGCATTTTTTTCTAATAATGCTAAAAATAATTGTAGCTGTAAACATTATAGAAATTATATTTCAAGAAATTTAAATAATTTTTAAAATTACAAAAGCCTAAAACACCCATAGATAAAACATTTATTTTCTGTATGTTGATTTTTTGTAAATATTAAAATTTATATAAGTATAAAGTTTTTTTGTTAAACTATTTTAAGGATATTACCATTTTATGTCCAATGTATTTGTTTAAATTAAACTTGCCTTATTTTTACTTTCAAAAATGCAAAATATATTTATTAACTAGAGACTAAAAAATATCAAATTAAACAAACTTCAGGAATATGATATTAACACATTGTAAAAATTTTTAAATCCCAAATTAGTTGCCCAGTTGATAAGCATTTTTTTCAATAATGATAAAAATAATTGTAGCTATAAACATTATAGAAATTATATTACTCGCTTAAACTCTTTATACAACGTGGCATTGGAACCATAAAACTTTAACTAAAAATGAAATAATAACTAAAATTTATTTTATGAAATATTAGGACCTTTTGACATAATTTATACCGTTATCCAATAAATGACATATTATTCTGTTATAATTGATATATTTATTATTTTTAAAAATAGTTCATTTTAAGTATTTTTAAAATTACTACAGCATCCAGCAAAGATCGTATCATTTAAATAAACTAACATTGAGGCCATAAAGTTATCTTTATGTATTAATATATATGCACTTTCTTTTATTCTATGTTTTTTCGAACAAGTTTTCTTAGCTAAAATATTAGAAGCATTCTAGTTTATTTCGTGATTTTTGATTTATAAAATCTGTGTTTTAATTATGTATTCGATGTTATTTAATGCGTTTCGCTTAGGCTATGGAAGTTTCACCTATACACAATTTATTACAGACAGTAAGGATCTTATAAATAACATTCTTTGTAATTTTTGTATATTGTATCCTTTTGTTTATACTACTTGAGATTTAATTGTGTTTTGGGTTTTAAAAATGGTACAAATGCTAAATTTATCATCCACATTCGTTAAATTTTAAATGGTAAACCAGAAATGTACGATATAAAAACATTTGTAAAAGACATATTTAATTTTCTTTTGAAATATATTTTAAACATTATTTTTTAGTTTCGTATTTTGTTAAAAAAACATTATTTAAATTCTATTAAACAGCCTTTTTACAACTCTGTTTTTTCCCATTACTGTGTAAGTTAAGCTAAAATTTGAGTATCTTTTTGTATATGTATTTTTGTAAATTTTAGTTTAAAAACTGTTTAAGTCTTTTTTAATTACAATGTCAATAAGTCCACTGTACAAAAATTTTAACATGTACTCAACAATGACTTTTTAATACATAAATCCATCACTAATATATTTACAATGTAGAGTCTGTAATCATTTAGATAAGTAAATTGACTTAAATAATAAGGTCATTTTGTCTTTCTTACATGCATAAATTTTATTTATTTCAAATGACCCATAGACTTGTTTACAAATTATTTTAGTATATGTTTTTCTCAATACAACTAATTACTTTTTAAAATTAATATTAAAATTAAAACTCTCGACCTTTCCGTTCTGTTTCTTAACAGCCGCTTCTCGTAATTCATAATTTTTAAACGTCTCATTTTACAAAACAAAGAAAAAGGGCCATGGAAATTAAGAAAATTGCTCGACTCTTTTCCTTGTCCCAAGGGAAAAGTCTGAAAAATCACAGTTTAATTTCCTTCATTTTTCACCGAGCTGATTCTGACAGTCCCCATTAAAAGAAAAAGTCTAGGTGGGAGCGAAAAACTTATTTAGGAGGGGTTGCGAGGGTTAAAAATTAGGCTGTTTAGAAGGGTCGTTCGATTGCCTGGTCTTTTTTAGGGGAGAATGATTCTTATTTGATATTGATCGTATATTTTTGCTAGAATCGAGAGATCTTTTTTAACTTACACTGAATACTAAATATTTAAACAATGCATTTTATACGGGGTGAGTCAATCTGGTTATTGCATATTGCCTTTTTTAAATATTTTTAATGAAATGTATTTCCATCCAAAATTATTAATTAGGAAGACTAAATAAAAAACTTAGAATATTTTTAAATTACTTATAAAATAAACACTAAAATCTTTTTCATCCTACCGCCAAACCTTTGATGAAAAATTAGATTTTTTGTTATCAAAGCAGTTTATAATTTTTTTTAATTGAATTTTTTTTTGTACAGGTTTTCCAAAGAAACCTTTAAAATCTTTATTTTTATAGATAGAAAAAATAGTTTTTATGAAAGTTGCGAGATTTTTCATGAAGATTTTCATGGTGTAAGATAGAAAAACAAATATGATGGAAAATTAACAAATCACTATGAACTTCGTTATTTTAAATGGAACACCCTGTATATGATTGAAAATTCAAATTCTGCTAATCTTTCTTTTTTAAATATATATAACTTATCTATGTTTGGATAAACGAGTTGCAAGTTATTTGAATTTAAAATCTGTTCTTATAAGCCATAGTTAGCCATGGATACAACCCAAAGTTTGGCAAAGTTAAGTGCGTTAGCCATGGTTCGTCTTGAAACCAACAAAATATAAATATTTGACAGAAGTCAATTTTGGGTTGTATCCATGGCTAACTAATGGCTTATAAGAAAAGAGGTGCGCAATTATACGGGAAAACCCTGTACCTCCGAACGTTCAATATTTTTTATTCAATTAATAAAAAATTTATAACATTTTTAAGATAGAAATAAAAACTCAAAAATAGATATTATACATTTATAAATTAAAAATATAAAAATCATGTCATAATTTAAAATTTTATGATAGACAATTCTTTAAATGCTAGTGACAGTTGTATTCATAAAAAAGGCGTACAAGTATTAAACGGAGAGATGACCTACCTTATTTTTACGTAAAATCGGCTTCTGTAGGTAAGTTTTATTGGAGTTTATTACGTGTCCAAACACTTTTTAAGCAAAAAGTTTGGCTAGATATTTTATTAAGTTAATAAAGAATTTATAGCATTTTTAATAATAGACTTAAAAATAGATATTATACGTTTATAAATTAAAAATATAAAAATTATTTCATAATTTAAAATTTTATGAAGAAATTTTTAAATGCTGGTTACAGTGACAAAAAAACCGAAAAGTATTAAAGGAGAGATCCCTATTTTTTTACGTAAAATCTTTTTAGCTAAGTTTGTTGGAGTTTATTAATGTCTAAAACTTTTGGGGGAAAATTTTTTCCCAAATATTTTATTAAGTTTAAAAGAATTTATAGCATTTTTAATAAAAAATTTAACCCAAAAATAGTTTTTATATTTAAAAAATTAAAAAATAAAAATTATTTTTTTAACAGAATTTTATGATAGACAATTCCTTAAATTCTAGTTAAGTTGTATTCATAAAAAAGGCGTACAAGTATTAAAGGGGAAGATAACCTCCTTATTTTTACGTAAAATGGCTTCGTAGGTAAGTTTTTTTGGGAGTTTATTACATGTCAAAACTTTTAAGCAAAAAGTTTGCTAGATATTGTATTAAGTTAATAAAGAATTTATAGCATTTTTAATAATAGACTTAAAAATAGATATTATAGGTTATAAATTAAAAATATAAAAATTATTTTATAATTAAGAATTTTATGATAGACAATTCCTTAAATGCTAGTTTCAGTTGTATTCATAAAAAAAGCGTACAAGTATTAGAGGAAGAGATAACCTACCTTATTTTTACGTAAAATGGGTTTCTGTAGCTAAGTTTTGTTGGAGTTTATTACATGTCTACATACTTTTTAAGCAAAAAGTTTTGCCGGATATTTTATTAAGTTAATAAAGAATTTATAGCATTTTTAATGATAAAAATAATAACCCAAAAAAGATATTATACAATTATAAATTAAAAATATAAAAAATATTTTATAATACAGAATTTTATGATAGACAATTCCTTAAATGCTAATTACAGTAGTATTCATAAAAAAAAACGTACAAGTATTAGAGTAAGATATAACCTACCTTATTTTTACAAAAAATCGGTTTCTGTAGCTAAGTTTTGTTGGAGTTTATAACATGTCTACATACTTTTTAAGCAAAAAGTTTCGCTAGATATATTATTAAGTTAATAAAAAATTTATAGGATTTTTAATAATAAAAATAATAACCCAAAAATAGATATTATACGGTTATAAATTAAAAATATAACAATTATTTTATTATACAGAATTCTATGATAGACAATTCCTTAAATTCTAGTTACAGTTGTATTGCTAAAAAAGGCGTAAAAGTATTAGAGGGGGAGATAACCTACCTTATTTTTACGTAAAATCAGCTTCTGTAGCTAAGTTTTGTTGGAGGCTCTTACATGTCAAAGGGTTAACATTTGCGTACACTTTATTTTTTAAAAATTCTAGTGGTAATTTTTAACAAATTTTGACCTTGTCAGTAAAAAATAAAAATGGCGCGTCGGCTATCAAAATTAAAAGTCAGTGCAAAGAACCTTGGCCCAAGGTTATATGACCAAATATTAGGTTTAATTTTAACGTTATGTTTTGCTTTTGCACCCTGTATATAAGTATATATAAATGTACATTCTTCTTTAATGTCTTGTGAGGTTAAAGTCCCCATGGGCACTCCGCCTCTGGCTAATCTAATCCTCTATTATGCACTAGACTGTACAAGGAGCTCCAAAAAGTTGAATATACCGCCTTGTATATTGATTAAAGATGTTATTTCAAAGTTTTAATGAAAACACTTAAATGGCAAAATGATACAGCATTCTATCGACAAGCGGGCTATTAGCTGTTATTTGTGCTCTCTCCCCCACTTAAGAGCCTTCGCGCTATTAGGCCTGCATTATAATAGTAAATGAATGGCCATTTGTCTTCAATGAGAAGAAAGAGACAAAAAATTTAAGTTCTTTATGCAAAAAAGGAGCAAAATAAATGGTAATGGGCGATTTGCATCTCTTTGGATACTTTCCTAAGGGATTACTTTCTTTAAACTTTTAAGACATCCTTTAGGAGTATAAAAAGCAGTGTTTGTTTTGGATGAAAAACGGTTATTTAGAATAATTTACTGCAGTCATTTATCGTCCGCAAACGTAATAACAATTCCACTGAAGATACAGATACCTGATTAACGAAAAAGGAATAATGGTCCCAACTGTAAATTTTGTGGCTCTCCTATATTTATTATCCCAATTCGGACATTTCGTGTTCAACCCTTACATTTAATAACTTACCCTAAATAGGGCCTGAATACTTTTTACAAAAATTTATTGTTGTGTTTTGTTAGGTTAGTAAAATATAAGGTTAAACCAGTCCAACACTACATTTAACATTACAATAAATGATAAATAATTTAAAAACTAGATCTTAATAATAAGCATATCTGACCTACGAAATCTTGAGGCTAGTTGCGACGCAAGTGTCAAAGATATTCCCCTGTACCGTAATGCAATTGTTAATTTTTTGACGAATTTTTAAAACCGACCTAGAAGTGCTTCTTCTGTTTAAAGAGGCGAAGGCATGTAGAATTTGCAGTCTTAATTCATCCCTGGTGTTTATAGTTCTACGGTAAATCACATTTTTTAAAGTACCCCACAAAAAAAATCCAGAGGTGAAAGATCTGGAGATCTCGCTGGCCATTCTACCGCACCTCTTGTTCCTATCCAGCGGCCCGGAAATTCCCTTCGAGAAGTTGACGCACAATTCTACTATTGTGAGCAGGTGCGCCATCTTGTTGGAACCAAAGGTGTGGCAAATCGGCTAGCGGGATATCCATTGAAAATTTTGAAATTCGTTATTTAAAAAATTTAAATATTGTTCAGCCGTTAAATTCCCCTAAAATAAAAATGGTCCAAAAACTATATCTCCCAATATCCCCGCTTAAACAATAATGTCAAACCTAACCTTCAAAACCTGCTTCAAATTTGAATCCAGTTTACGAATAAACGATCTGCTGGGTTGAGGTTTCTCAGAATATCTCCGAAAATACTCTTCCAAAGCCCGATCACAGTTTCTGTCACAGCGGTAATACAATTGTAGCATATCTCGCTTTTCTTCGCTTGAAAACCTCATTCTTGAAAAACTTGTGTTTTATAACGTCTAAGCATTCAAATAAATCCATCTTTTGACATATTTAGTCATTTATAGTAAATAACCAGTATTCCTTTGTTTTCAAAGCTAACATGATTAAAACTATATTTTAGCGCTCACTCAGCACCTTTTATAACATTAACATTAGCAAAAGAATTATGTGCCATATCTTAGACAAAATAAAGGTTTTATTTTCTATTTATGTGATATTTTTCATTATGATAGCAAAAGTAATGTGTTAGACAAAGAGAGATAGACCAAGTAGATGAAGGACCTTATTTTTCATAGATCCAATTAATTTTTTGACAATGTTAAGCCGTCATTGCTTTAAGGAGGTCCAAAGGTCACGATTAAAGGAAGAAAAATCCAGGACCGTATTTAAAAAAATTAAGTTGATGGTGGTTGCTCGGAAACGAAACGTCGGATTTTTAAATTTAATTGCGTCATTTTGTAGAGGGGAAGAAGTAGCTGTGCTGACGTGACGTTTATTTTGAAATATCTTCTTAAATGAGGTCAGGAAAAATAAAAACGTTTTGGCGGCAATCCGTTTTTTTTTTGGATATCTCCGGAAGTAAACGGAATTTTTCAAATTTTATCACACTACACAACTTTGCCTCAATTTAACCAACCTTATATCTCTTATGGTTTACAAGATCCCCATGCATACAATCGAATTTGTAACACCCTGTATATATATACAAAAAAACCAAATTCCGTTTTAGTACAATTAAAAAAGCAGACAAATCTGTTTTCTTTCCTGTTCACTATGACACTCTCTCCCTGGACGCGTTTCGCCTGTCTTACAGGACTCATCAATAGGACTGTAACGAGTGTACAGTAAATCAGGTTTTACCGGAGTGGGTAAATGTTGTTGTAATTCTACGTATCGAAAAAAATGAGAATTTTATGTCGTATATCATTTGTTTTTATTAAAATTATTTTCTTAGGTATTATTTACGATTTTACGACAAAAAAATACAAAATGACTTTCACGATATTTTTAGATACAGGGATATCTACATACATATCCCTGTTTAATATTAATTGGGTAGCCCCGTACACCGTAATCATTTAGTTTTAAAACGTAGTAATTTTGCGAAATTCAGTCATTTTTTTTGTAAAATGCAGTGAAAAAAACAACATAACTTGTTTCATTAAACAATATCAATATACACTATTAATAAGTAACAAACCACTTAATTTAGTTTTTAAAGTCATATTTATTTCCAAAACTTTTCTTTATCGCAAACAAAAATGTCTGTAGACAGCAATTTTTCATGTTTTTCTTTACTTTACTGCCGTCTTCGAGAAATAAATTTTCTGAAAAGATTCCCGGGCAACCAAGCAATATCCTCAAGATAAAAAGTATAATAAATTATGGCATTCAAGAGATTGTCAAAAGTTATCTCAAGGCGGCGCATTTTAAAACGCTGCAATTAGCCAGTAATGGCTACAAAACAAAATGGGTCGTTTTTCAAAATTGCTTTTCTTCGCGAGTAGGGTCCTGTTTTGTTTCGTTTTTTGTTAACAAAGTGTTAAAACCACCAAGTTTGGGGTTAAAATAACCCGTAAAAACTTTTTTTGAGTCGTTTTTGTAACGTTTTTCTTCGGAACAATATAATGTACCTAAAAACCGGTCATTGCTTCACGTTTAAGTTAGTTCTGGTTAGTTCTGAATAAAAGAAATTCCATTTATAATTGTGTATTCTAAAAATTGTAAAAAACAATGTATTTGAATTTTGGCAGTAATTTAATGTAAATTAGAAAATAGTTTTTGTTGTCAAGTTTAGAAAAGTAATAATTTAAGCGGTATTTTGACTTTTTAAGATTTACTTCTTAAAACCGTATTATAAGGGTAATAACTTTCGTTTAAACTTTGACGCATTTATTTCTTAATTTATTGTATACAGTGTGTCCCAAATTGGTGGGGAATGTATGGGGATCTTGGAAACCACGATAGATAGAAAATCGGTTAAATAAGGAAAGTTTTGGACAATTATGTTTAAGCTAATCCCGTTTACTACATGGTTTTATCAATTCCCGGTTTTTGAGAAATTTTGAAAAAACCTAAAATATGCATTTTCGAAAATGGCCATATTTTTTATAAAGTGAAAATTTTTCAAATCTGTAAAAAATTTTCAAGGCAACTTTTTTGTAGAATATGACCGACTAGTCAATTTTTATTTTCTACGTTTCGGGTTTTTAAATTCATCATCAACTTTATTTTTTTATATGGACGCCATATTGGATTTTTACGCAGCCAAATAGTGCTTTTTATTCTGATTTCAACAATGTATAACATGTTATAATTTAAGAGTTTATAACCTCATTTATTTTTAAAAACCAATATTTTCTCAGTTGGCCTTGATTCCGGCGAACGTCATTTTTTTTGTAAACAATAAAATATTCGTAATTGGCAAAATAGATAAGCTGAACAGACATTCTACAGAAATGGGATTCGCAAACATAGCTACAACGTTAATACCGTGTTACAACATAACTACACGTAACAAGTTAATTGAAAAAAGAGAAAACAAGTGAAAACAAAAACAATGAAAAGTGGCTAAACTAATATTCCTACTAAAATGTTGTCCATTTTTCTTAACATATTAACGATATTTTTTAAATAGTCCTAACTTCCCTATAAATGGTTGACTTAGGTATGTGGAATTCTCTATCAACATCCCTGGCTGAAGATGTTGGATTTTGTTTAAAATGTTGGTTAACTGCAGCATCTCGTTGTCAATTTTCTTCAACGTACTTCCAACCACGACCTAATCGTGGTTTTTACTTCTAATTCCAATTTGAAACCCCATTTTCAGTATGTTAGTTTAGGATGCTGCCTTTCAGGAAAATTGTCAAAATACGTTTGCGTAGCTATATTAACATTTTTTCTGCTGCTAATGACGCTAGATGACATTCGCCGGAATCAAGGCCAACTGAGAAAATATTGGTTTTTTGAAGTAGATGAGGTGATAAACTCCTAAACTATATGTACATGTTATACATTGTTGAAATTAGAATAAAAAGCACTATTTGGCTGCGAAAAAATCCAATGTGGTGCATATGAAAAAGTAAAGTTGATGATGATTCTAAAAACCCGAAACGTAAATAATAAAAATTAACTACTCGGTCGTATTCTACAACAAAAGTGGCTCTAAAAAAGATTTTACAGATTTTAAAAAATTTTACTTTAAAAAAAATATGGCCGATTTTCGAAAATGCATGTTTCAGGTTGTTTTTAATTTTCTTAAAAACCTGAATAGATAAAAGCATGTAGTAAACGGGATTAGTTAACTAACATAATTGTCCAAAACTTTCCATTAACCGATTTTCTATCTATCGTGGTTTCCAAGATCCCCATAAATTCCTAACCAATTTGGGACACACTGTATAGTGTATTTTTATTTATTCGAACATCAAATTAATTTACATAATATTTCCGTCATATCCGTTCTCTTTCTTCCAGTAACAGAGGTTGTATACGGCTCAAAACTTTCGTAAATTGCTCATTTTTTAACTTAGAAGCCCAGGAAAACTAATTTGCTAGACCTGAAGCAAAAAGTGAATCTGTCATCTTTAAGTTCGGGTTGTCAGTTAGTTTTGGATCGGGATCAAATCAAATAATCAAATTGATGTAAAAAGTGTTACAAGACTTTAAAAATAAAGTATGTTTGTAAGTCCTTGAAAGTAAACATGTTTGGCCAGTATAAGATAATTTTAAACATTATTTTAGCATAGGTTTACTCAATTAAGTCAATCCAAAGGTAGTACAACACGTTAAATATAATCTATAATCTAATATCTTATATTACTTGTACTGGCGCCTTTTTAACATCAGAATTAACAGATTACAGATTATATCTTTTGACTAGAAAGATTTGCATTTGTTAGCATTCACAGAGAGAGTTTATTTAATAGTAACAAAAAGTTTTAACCCCTAACTTTTTTATCATTACCAAGGCACATACGAATATTTTTTTATAAGCCTGCGAAAAATACAGATTTCACGCAGATACTTTAGGTCAGAAAATGACTCTTTCTTGCTCTAGTGAATACAATATTGACTTTCTAACATTAAGAAAATCATAAAATATTTTTAGTTACACTTTAATATTCGATCATCTACTCCAAAAATGTAGTTGACAAATACATGTCTTACACAAAATACACGTGTAAAAGTTCTGGGCTTCATTCTTGTCATCCGTGGAGGTGATATTTTCCACTAAAAATGTTGTGCAACTGAATTTGACAGTTGCAAAGAGGCTACATGAAAAGTTTAGAAAGCAACAAGGTAATATAATAATATTTTAAATCCATCCAATTAGGTTGAAAATGGTATTAAGCTCTACACGTTAAGAACATAATATAACAACAAAACAACTGCGCTTGTAATAAATCTAGTTTGTAAATAACATTGTTCATAGCGTAAACATCCTCCTCGTCATACTCCTTGTAAATTGTCGTATCACGTATAAAATCAAAAGAACTTCAACAACACATTTCGGCCGTTTCTATAAAGTTGCGTCTGTATACTGACTCTACGAAGACAAGTCTCAAGTTGTTTTTATAATTTAGTGGAAGAAAACAACATTTTTGTCCGTAGGTAATGCTATATAAAAGAAACGTACGAGAATGTAAGTATATTACTTTAAAGCATAAAATGGAAGATCTTAAATGTGCAGATCTAAAAATTTTGCACTATTTACAGGACCCAGGGTGGATACTAAATTTTCAAAGTGATTTCGGAGAATAAAATTAGGATAGGTGCTTATGACGACAAACAAAAGTGAACTTTCCAAGGCAGATTCCTATTAACCTTATAATCTAACATCTGCAAATCTGAAATTCTAGACGATAAAAGAATTGATTTAAAAGAAATAACACTATACATTTGGTCATATTTTGAGTATCGGCTTTTTTCCAACTTTTGTTTTTATCTTGAGTCAGTCCATGCATCATAAGTGTCGCCTAGAAAGAGTCCGACGGTTTAGTCTCATTCTCATTCAATACCCACAGAAGTGGTAACTGCCTTAAACTAGTTTTCACTTTAATAAAAGTTAAAAACTACTACTATTTAAAGCTGTCATAACATATACCATTCTTACCTGATTATGGCCTTGACAAGTCCTAACATATTTCTTCATTTCCTTTGCTTTTTTATAAATGTTTGATTTCGGCTTCGTAAAACAGTCGTATGTCTTTAAATTATGTTCCAGTTGTCGGAATTTCTCCTAAATGGTTGCTGTATTTTCGTAACAGCAAATTCAATGAAACATTATCCAATTCAAAATATTGATAAGTGATTTTGCATAAATCTGCATTAGAAAACTATCATCAATGAGTGTAATATGTTTTTGAGAATAGAATATGCTAGATTTTGAGATTATAATATCAAAGTGCACCTATTTAAAAATGAGGTTAGGTCTATGCTTATATGCTTATTTGTCGGGGTCAGCAATATTTTTTTTGAAAACAGAAAATTATTCACCAGCAATTATTAGAAAGAAACTTTTGTCGAAAATGGAATACCTGTTACTTCCCAAATACGATTCTCATCATTAGAATCTCAAAACTTAAAGAGACATGAGGTGGATTAAATCCAAGGCAAGTTGTGGCGCAGATGCTGATCAAAATACCACCGTAAAATTTAAAAATTTAAAATACTTACGAAGTTTTGAAAAAAAAACGAATATTCGCGATTTTATTTTTATTTTTTATGACTCTATTTAAATAGATATAACAAGAAAAAATACATTCTTCTTGCTACTTTTTCTGTTCTACAAACAGTGTTATTAGATTTACACACCGACGTTTTGTCTTCGAGCTGCTATCATCAACTTTGTTCTTTCAAATACAGCCCTGGATTTTTTAACAGGCTTTTGAGCTATCTATCTCAGTGCTTGTCCTTTGAAAAGAATTTATAAAGTTACTTTGTTTTTTCATACTTTGTGCAAGGTAATGAATTTTTCAATATTTTTTATGCTTAACCGAATTTAAAGGCAAAATCCCGAACTAAATTATTTCTTGACAACCAGTTGGCATTAAATATTTAAAAATATGTAACTTAGTTCGTTGTTACGCTCATTGTTAACTTTAACAACCAGTTCGTTACTCGGGTATTTATCTCTTATATTCGTACTTTTTTAACTAAACATTTGGGCTTGCCACACTGTACAGGGTGAGTCAACGATAGAGTAAAGTTCATTATTTCATTGGTTTCAAAAGTTATGAGAAAATAGTAAATACAAAAGATGTAAAGATTCTTAGGATGCACAATTTAAAATTATTTTAAAGTAACAGGAGGCTCAAAAAAGCGTGACGAATAAAACCTACATTTTTTAAATGAAACACCCTATTTTTAAATTTTGTTTTAAATTTCCTTTTAAAATTCTTCAACTTTTTTATTAATAATTGCATACTAAACCTAATATTTTTTCCAATATTTCAATTTTTCTAAAAAGAAAATAATTTTCACACTTGAAAAAAAATTGCGATAGCGCCATTATTTTTGAAGGTAGATCACTCATATTTGATATTAGCGTTATTCAAAAGATGACGAGAAAGATATATGCAACGAAATTTAATTAGATGCTACAGGGTGTTCAAAATAAACGAATATATTTGGATCATTTTAAATTGAAAAATCTCGATTTTTTTAAATGGCGCACCATATATATTATTATTTTTCTGAAAGATCTTACAAAAACCCACAACTTTTATTAAGTATGTCATATACCTATTTTTAATACTTTGCGATTTATTTTAACTTTTCCAATATTTACCCTTCTTTCTGTCTAAGACTATTGCTATAACATTAGTTGGCCATGACAAAATGACATTGTCAAATTTTAACCTGACATCTGAGTAAATAAATTCATAAAATTTATTGTGGTGTCAGTAAATTTAAAAAAAAATAAGTATGGATTTTCCTAAAGCTGAATTAATTGATATGATTTATATACTGGGTGAGGCGCAAAGAAATTCTTTGTTGGCAGAAAAGACTTTACAAGGCGAAGTACCCTAATAGACGTGTACCGACTAGGCAATCTCTTCAGTGTTTAATGGAACGGTTTAATGCTAGTGGTAGTATTGAAATGAAAAACGGAAAGTGGTAAACCGGAATGCTACCAATGAGGAAAAAGAATTGGAAATTTTACTTCAAGTTCAAGATAATCCCCAGGTCAGTAGCCGTCAAGAAGCTAAGCTTATGTGTACATCCCAATCTACCGTTAACCGCACCACTAGAAAACACAAATATCATCCCTTCCACATGGAACTACACCAAGAACTTCTAGACCGCGATTTTGAACAAAGGGTAAACTTCTGCACCGTTATAAATGAAGCAAGAGGCCGATCCAAATTTTTTGTCTAAAATAATGTTTCCGATGAAGCTACTTTTCGCAGTAATGGTGCAGTTAATCGTCATAACATGCACTATTATTCAACAGTTAATCCAGTCTGGGTACGGGGTGCAAAACCAAAACCATTGGTCACTTAATGTGTGGTGTGGAATAAAACACTTTAATGTTATTGGACCATATTTTTTCGCGAAACAGTTAACAGGCCTAGATATTTAAACTTTTTGCAGAATGATTTACCTCAACTTCTTCAAGAATTTTGATAACATTGAGATCCAACAAATGTGGTTTCAGCAAGATGGAGCTCCTCCGCATTACCATCGAAGTTCGAGAATTTTAAATAATCATTCCCACAGAAATGGATCGGTAGAGGTGGATTCATTGGATGGCTCCCCCTCGATCATGTGACTTAACACCACCAGATTTCTTTTTGTGGGGATATATTAAAGATCGTGTTTATGTGAATCCCCTACAACACCAGAAGATATGGAAAATAGGATTCAGGGGCGCGTGGGGAGAATAACACCGTTTTTTGCTAAGGAACGTCCAAGAAAATATACGAAAAGACTAAACATGTGTATCCAAGTAGAAGGGCATATTTTTGAACATTTATTGCGCCATAATAATAATTAAAAATAAGTTAATTTGTAGTAATAGGTATTTATTATTATTTACTTTTTCTTGAATTTAAAATTTAAAAATGGCCAACTAATGTTTAAATAGTCTTAGACAGAAAAAGGGTAAATATGGAAGTTAAAATAAATCCAAATTTAAAAAATATATACGTACTTAATAAAAGTTGTGGGTTTGTAAGATCTTTCAGAAAAAATAATAATATATATGGTCGCCATTTAAAAATCGAGATTTTTCAATTTAAAATGATCCAAATATATTCGTTTATTTTGAACACCCTGTAGCATCTAATTAAATTCCGTTGTATATCTTTGACGTCATCTTCGAATAACGCTAATATCAAATATGAGTGATCTACCTTCAAAAATAATGGCGCTATCTAATTTTTTTGCAAAGTATGAAAATTATTTTCTTTTAAGAAAAATTGAAATATTGGAAAAACTATTAGGTTTAGGTATGCATTATTATTAATAAAAAGTTGAAGAATTTTAAAAGGAATTCAAAACAAAATTTAAAAATAGGGTGTTTCATTTAAAAAATGTATGTTTTATTCGTCACGCTTTTTGAGCACCCTGTATACTTTAAAATAATTTTAAATTTTGCATCCTAAAAATCTTTATCTTTGTATTTACTATTTTCTCATAACTTTTAAACCAATGAATAATGAACTTTACTCTCGTTGACTCACCTTATTGATAACCTATAATCTTTACGAATCAATTTATAAACCAATAATAGTACTTTTACATCTCTAGTGACCTTATCTTTACACATTTCTTCTACATCTTTTCATTGCTTTTTATATGAAAATTAGTACTTCCAATTAAATACAAAATTAAAATTCATTGCATTGAAAAAGCGCGCAAAACCGAGTTTCTATTAAAAAGTTTCGAGAGAATTTTCGCCTCTAAGAAAAGTACAAGGCAGCCTCATTAAAAACTTTAATTGCGAAAAGTGGACTATCGACAATCCAATTTTTTTGGTCGTTTTCTAATTTGGGAATAATTACGAAAGAAATTAAAGTTAAAAAGTAATTTTCAGTTAATTCTTTTACGACGTCAAGACCTTGTAGTTGGGAATTTGTATTTAATATTTGCCAAAAAATTATTAAATTTAGATGTCACCTGCTGAATAATTTAATGTACTCGTTTCACAGAGATGTGATCTAGGTGCAAGATGTGCGATAGGCGAAGTTTCGACCTGACGCACACAGTGTGTACAGGGTAGACATTTTATTAGGGTCCTATACATTTTTTCAGAAACTGCAGACTCTTGAGAAAAAAAGTTTAGACAAAAGTTTCTTGGATTATTTTATGCTTTTAATTAATTTCATTTTTACATATACAGAGTGTTCATTGTGTTAGCCACCGGTGTTCACTTCCTTATTTTAAATGGGACACCTTATATATTATTATACAGGGTGTTCGGAAAATGCGTTAGGAAAATTTTAAGGGGTAATTCTACATAGGAAAATAATGTTAGTAAGTCATTTGGCAAAATGTCGAGATCTCCATGGTTATGAAGATACAGGAGTGCAAAGTTTAATTTTTAGTTTTGTTTTTCCGCCATATTACATTTATTCTTCCATCAATTTAGTTGATGTTCGGCATACGAACCAAGCTCTTTGAATTCTAATATTGTACGTTAAAACTAGTTCTTTTGAACACCACTAGAGGGCACTTTACCTGACACACAAAATTTATTTACTCCCTATCTTTTTATTTAGACAGATATTGCAAATTTGAATATACCAGCTTAAAGACAATTAAAATCTCAAAAAAAATGTACTCCTCATCAATGTCGATAAACCTAACCATTTAGCCACAAATCGACATCAAAGTTTTTATCGGTTTTATTCAAATTAACCATGTATTTAAATATAATCAACAAATCAAGTCGCCTTGTGTCAATTTTTTCAAAATTTGACAAATATTGGTTGCATTACTGTTAAGTTTGAAATAATTTTCCGTGGTAAAAACATATATCGCTATAAAATGGAACAAGAATATTCACATATTAAGTACCGTGATATGCATTTTTGAAGTATATGGAAATACAGAGGAGTCCCGGCGGATTTATATTGCAACTTATCCAGAAAGAAATGCTCCATGTGCACGAACTTTCATCGACATTCACAGACGACTTAGTGAGATAGGTTCTTTCAAACTTGGGTTTTCCGATAAAGGCAGACCAAGGCATATTAGAACTGTTGAAAGAGAACAAATAGTAATCGAGAGAGTAGAAAAAAATCCAAGTATTAGCACAAGGAATCTTGCGTTACAAGAGGGAATTTCTTATTCTACAGCTTGGCAAATTTTTCATAAAGAACTTCTGTACCCAATTCATGTACAGAAGGTTCAAGCACTTTATAAGGGTTGCTCACAACTACGACTGGACATGTGCAATAGTCTTTGGGAAAAATATGAAGAAAATAACCAGTTCCTCGACTTAATTTTGTTAACTGACGAAGCAGCATTCACGCGAGATGGGATTACAAATTTTCGTAATACGCACGAATGGGCTTATGAAAACCCTCACGCCATTGTAGAAAAACAGCATCAGCGAAGGTTTTCGTTGATTGTATGAGCCAGAATTGTAGGAGATCATCTAATAGTACCTTATTTTAATGACCGACTATTAAATGGACAGGTTTATTTAAATTTTCTTCAAAACAATCTACCTAACATACTTGAAAACGTTCCCTACAAACCAGATTAAACATGTAACTACTTCAGGATGACGCTCCACCTTATCCAATGGATTTCTTTTTTTTTTGGGTCATTTGAAAGCTTTAGTCTTTAAGACGCCGGTAAATGATATAAATGATTTGCGTCAACGGATAATAAATGGTTGTGATATTATTAGAAATACAGTTGGTATATTTTTTCGCATAAGAAGACATTTTTTAAAAAGTATTAGAAAATGTATAGAAATGAATGGAGGAGCGGGGGCATTTTAAGAATAAGTTATAATTTTTTCGTTTTTAAAGAATCAATTTTATAAGTTATTATTAAGATTAGTTACATATTAAATGAGTGTTAAGTTTTTTTGTTGGCAAATTTATTAATAAATATACTTAAAAAACTATTAGCTGTCAAATTCATTTGATACATGGTGACTTGATTTGTTGATTATATTTAAATACATGGTTAATTTGAATAAAACCGATGAAAACTTTGATGTCGATTTGTGGCTAAATGGTTAGGTTTATCGACATTGATGAAGAGTACATTCTTTTTTGAGTTTTTAATTGTCTTTAAGCTGGTATATTTAAATTTTTAATATCTGTCTAAATAAAAAAAATAGGGACTAAATAAATTTTGTGTTTCAGGTAAAGTGCCCTCAAGCGGTGTTCAAAAGAACTAATTTTAACGTACAATATTGGAATTCAAAGAGCTTGGTTCGTATGCCCAGCATGAACTATTTTGATGGAAGAATAAATGTAATATGGCGGAAAAACAAAACTAAAAATTGAACTTTGCACCCCTGTATCTTCGTAACTATGAAGAACTCGACATTTTACCAAATGACTTACTAACATTATTTTCCTATGTAGAATCACCCCTTAAAATTTCCTAACGCATTTTCCGAACACCCTGTATATTTGGATAGCGCTTTCAAAGACGAGTTTAACGATATATAACAGTATGGATCGGTGTTGCAACGTTTCGGATTTATTGACGTTTTTCTTTAATTTTTGACCTATCTTTAAATTAATAAAACGACGGTAAATATTTTTTTAATTTGTTTACGTAAAAAAATTACAAAAACTAATTTTATCTACGTTTGCAGCAAATTTTTTTATGTTTTAAAAATAAATCAGTGTTGCCATGTTTTGTCCATCGTAAAATTTCTTGAATGTTTTAAATGCAAACCCCTGTATATAATAACAAATCTATATAAAGAATTAAAAGACCTTTTCAACGATGTATTACAACATGGCTCTGCGAGTCACCGTTTCGAACTTATGGATGATTGTCTTCAGGAAAAGTCATATTTTTCTTTTTCCAACCACACTAAACCCTGTATACTTAATATTATAAATCAATAAAATAAATTTGGTTTAGTATGAGTTAACCAAATCCCCTATATTAATTCATAATATAAAGTATACAAGGTGTAGTATGTTTGGGAAAAAAACTTTTCCTGAAGACAATTATTCATAAGTTCGAAACAGTGACTTGCTGACCCATGTTGTTATACATCGTTGAAAAGGTATTTTAATTCTTTATATAGATTTGATATTTATACAGGGTTGCATTTCAAAAAACTCAAGAGAAGTAACATAAACATGGCAACACAACAATTGCCTGCCTATATAGATAAAATAAGCTTCTGTAATTCTTTTCCCATGAACCAATTAAAAAGAAATATGTACCGTATTTGTATTAATTTAAAAATAAGTAAAAAATTAAGGAAAAACTTCAATAAATCCGAAACTTGCATAAGACCCTGTTAGTATCGTTGAACTTTCTTTGGAGCGCTTTCTAAATATATAATAATAAATAGGGTGACCCATTAAATAAAGAAGTGAATTTCGGCGACCAACACAATGAACACCCTGTATATGTGAAAGTAAAATTAATTAAAAGTATAAATTAATCCAAGAAACTTTTGTCTTCTCTTTATTTTTCAAAAGTCTGCAGTTTCTGAGAAAATGTATAGGACCCTAATAAAATGCCCACCCTCTACATTACACGAAACGAGTGAGCGTGTTTTCTCTCTTATCATAACTTTGTTAATGTTTCGCGTAAAAGTATGAATTTTAGTATGTAAATTAACCTAAGCATTTTAATTACCTGTGAAAAAATTAAAAAAGTTATCTCAAGTGGTTCTTGAGATATTTGATTTTAAAAATCGTTTATTTTATTACTGGCTAATGACACGCTCACTGACTAATTAGAATTATAAGGCACTTTTTGAGGGAGTAGAAACTTGAATTCTGGTACGTAAGTAGGCTTTAAGATACAACTAGACTAAAAATTCTAAAAACTACACATTTTTACTTGCAAGCTCCCTGAAACAGGGGCGGCAATAATGTACAGGGTGTCCTATTTTCGTGTGTTTTACGGGGTTTCTCGCTTATGAGTGAAGTTACAAAGATGCGGTTTTCGCGACACCGTGCTACTTTTTGTCAAACGAAAGATGCCGCAAACAGATTTGTCCTAGCCCCTTAGTTTCTTCGCTACAGGGTGATTTTAAAAGTATTTTGGTACCCTGACTCAGGTATTGAAACTTTAAATGATAAAAAGGGCCTTAAAATTTTTTGCAAATACAGTGCGTACTTAAATTTTTCTCGGATTTACTTTCTTTGAGATATTAGCCAAAGTTGCACTTTTTTTAAAAGGAACCCCCGTATATTTTTTTGTCATATTATTTGCCACACTGAGAGCTTTTTTAAAAAAATAATTAGGCAAAAATTATTTTTATAAACAGCATGAAAACAAGCAATTATTTACTTTTTAACATAGGCGGCTTTGTTTAAATTAATGACAGTCAAATTAATCAACGTCAAATGATTGCTATTGAATTTTTTAATGCTAGTTCCTATATTATTAAGGATTTGTATGTATCTATCAGAATTCAAATTTTCTTGGTAAATACAATATTCAATTTTCTTCCCAAAATGAAACAAAAACATTGAATCCAAACCTTCCCTGGGGTCCCGGGAAAAAAAACTTTTATTTTCCTGGCTCCAAAAAACCTTGAGTTATTTCTATTGAGATACCCCACTGGTAAAATGGCTTCGTCGACCAAATGATCTTCCTTTCAAAATTATTCTCCTTTTTCACACATAAAAAACACCAGTTACAAAACTCCATTTCCCCTCAGGACCCCAGGATAAGAGGAAAAAAATTTTTCCCCCAAGGGGGAAATTTTAAACCAAAAGCTTTTTTTTTGGGTTTTTTTTTTTCCCCAAAAAGCCCCGGGGTTTTTCCCGAAAAAACCCCTTTTTTGAAAATTCATTTTTTAACAAAACCCGGAAAAACCAAGAAAATTTGGAAATTTTGTATTTCGGGGTTTTTTAAATTTTAAAAAATCAAAAAAATTTTTTTTAAAAAAAAAATTTTTTTTAAAGAATTTAAAAACCCCCCCGGGTTTTGGTTTCCCTTTAAAAAAAAATTTCTACATTTTTTTTTTCAAACCAAAATTTTTTTGGCCCCTAAAAGAACATTAAAATCAACAATAATTTGTGTCCTTTTTCCCACCCCCCACAGAGCAAGGATATTAAGAATTTGGGCATGAGACCCCCCCATTTTCTTTATTTTTTCCTTTTCCCCTTGAGAGCCGTCGGGGTTTACTTTTGGGGGAGCCCCCCCTTTGGGCTGTTTTTACCAATCCCCCCTTTTTTTTTTTCAAAATCTTATTAGTCTTTTTCCTTCTACATGTCTGATAACCGCGAGACTGGGGGGGTTTATATATTCCTGTGGGCTATTTTGGGTTTTCCCCAAAAAATCCCCTTTTTTTGTGATTCAACGTTTTTCTTGGGATAGGGTAGGTTTTCTTCCCTGTCGCACATTCTGCAACTTGGGTCCCCATTGTATGAGCCTATCTTGTGCAGGTATCCTCTTAGGATATCGTGCCCTGTTAGCATCCCTACTGTTATGCGAAGTCTTTTCCTACTTTGTCTGAGTAGTTTTTTCTTCGTTCTTTTGGATGAGCCCGTTATAAAGCCTTTTCCATGTCTTTTTCTACTGAGGCTACCCCAATATTCCTCGTGTTTCGTATCTTTGTTTTTGTATATTAAAGGAACCTGACAAAATATCCGCAGAATAGCGAATAAGTTTGATATTAAAACAGCATTTAAATCCCAAACCACTCTCAGAAGTATTCTTACTAAGACGAGACCGGACAACAATGTTTCAAAAAATGACTGTATCTACCAAATTCCCTGTGAATATGGTGAAGTATACATCGGAGAAATAAAAAAACACTCGACATTAGAGTTAAAGAACACAAAAATCATATGGAACGAGGTGAAACATCGAAATCAGGGATTGCTGAACAAGCATGGTCAA
Source organism: Listronotus oregonensis (assembly GCA_019359885.1). Lineage (NCBI taxonomy): Eukaryota > Metazoa > Arthropoda > Insecta > Coleoptera > Curculionidae > Listronotus > Listronotus oregonensis. The sequence goes on along the minus strand of JAHBCN010004922.1, from coordinate 15,784 downwards.
ACGAACACCGAAGAAAAAATTTTCATAAAAACCCCCTGGGAGAACAGAAAATTTAAAAAAGCTGTAATAATTGCAAACAACCAAAATGTATTTAGCAAACCTAGTGCCGACATTCCAAAGATCTGGCTGGCGTTGCTGAACCGTGAAAAGTAGGTCAAGCTTTGGTGAACAACGGATACTATATAAGGTCGTTGCTTTTAAGAATAGTTTTTAGTTTTCATTTGAAAACGGTTGGAGATATATCACTAACCGAAACGTTGCGTATCAATTAACAATTAAAGACAATGGAAGTCCAAGACTGTTATTGATTTTTCGTGTTTGTTTCGGATCTATTCCCTGGTTTGTCCTCGTGCTGTTGTTTTGATCTTTCCCAGGGCAGGTTCTGGTCCAAAATATGGTGTGGATGATCCCTGTTTCGCCAGCTCATCCGCTTTTTCGTTGATTTCTTTCCCCAAATATTCTGATACCTACAGGAGAGTTACCCTGTTGCGTTCTCCCGGGACTTCCTGTTCTTTTTGGCTTTCCCATGTCAGCTTGGATGTTACCAAAATCCCCCCATTCTTTTTTATTTATTAAACCTGCTGCGTTTTCAAGAAAAACAAAATAATTAGACTTGCAGTAAATTAATTTTTAATCTTTTTTTTTTGGAAAATGAAGCAAGATAGAAAAAATATTAAGAGACAAAGAAGTAGTATCTTTAGTTTCCCAATAAAAACATACATAAAAATTGCAAAAAATTTAGTGGCGCACATTTTTTTCACAAATATTTTCGATAAGGTGTCCCCTGAGACGCTACTGGACTTTATTTTTAATTTACTTAGGCCTAAATTAGGGCCTCATTACTAAAAAACACTGAATAATTTTAAGAAAATAGGCTACAAGGTATTTAAAAAAGTTTTTTTTTAAGTTTTACTCCTTATATCTTAGCAACTATACATTTTCGGACCTATATTTATAAAAACTTAAAAAAAAAATTCAATAAAAAAATTTGACCGTGCCTTTTTTTAGACACACTGTACGCTAAATCTGTCTTAATAAACTCTACTTATTTCTTGTTCATACACTGGGTGTTTCCTACGTAAGCAAAATTATTATCAACATATCACTACCACTACATGTAAAAACTCTATCGTAGAGATTGTTTTGATGTTGTTTTTCATCATCTGCGAGAGGGCCGACGTTTCAACATCTTCAAATTTATTGGAATCTTCACTAGTGGTTTAGGTTGAAAACATAAGCTTTTTTAAAACTATACAAAAGTAGATTGGTCAAAACTACAACCTCCTTCTGTATAAACCTGGAAAAAGCTTTATTTTTTCCCAGTGTTCCGAAACTAACTATACTGCTACACTACCATTGTCTTCAAGTTTCTGTAATTAATTACTAAAATAATTATTATTACATATAATACAATAGTAATTATTTAATAGGTAATTAACATTTCTGATTTATTACCATTTTCAATTTTAAATAAAACTAAAACTTTTATGTACCGGGTGTCCAAATCAGAAAGCCGGCTGTATCTCGAAACCTATGTATCGCACAGCGTTAGGAAACAAATATTTTCGGCAAAAGGGGTCAAGAGAAATAGCTCTAAATTATTTTTAAGTTTCTAAAACTACCGCGGGATGGCGCAACGGTAAATCAAAAAACCTTTTTTTCTCCACAATTAGCTAATATTAGGTACATTTTGAAAACATCAGCAAAACCTCTAACCAATTCTGCCTCAGCTTGGTTAGTGCTGATACATACATTGCGTTTTACCGGGAGCGTTTTAACGGGTCCTGTTTGGCGGGATGACAACAACCTATAGTTTTTAATGGGATAGTCCACATATATGCGGTTAAGACGCAGCCACAGGACGCGGCGGCAACATGCTGCGGTCAAACGGGACGACTGGACGACAACGAGCAACGACAAGTTGACCACAACACGGTCAATTTAATGAGAGTGTTCATATAGTGCGTTTGCGTGCCATAGGGGAAATTACCTGGTACCATCAGGTTACCTAGGGAATCTGTAACTTTAGAAGATTCTTTTGCGACGTATTCTACCAATATTTATGAAAACATGTAACGTTTTATTTATATTATCTAAAATGTATTTTTGGCAAAATAAATTTTTATTTTTTTTACCTTAGAGTAATTGTCAATCTTTCTTCTCGTGGAACTGGAGTTCTCCAGTAAGTTTCCTGCTTAGTTATATGTAGACGTACCGTATTTAGAAGTTCATCAAAAGATTTAATGAACATCCTATGGTAATCAAAAAATGTATTTATATTTTCGAATAATATCATAAAATGTAGAAAATCTTATGCTCTTTTCAGACTCACAGTAGAAAGGTTGGACCCATGATACTATTACTAGAAGATAAATAAAAGTGGTCTAAGTGGGTACTCGTTTAAAAGAAAATTTAAAGTTTCTTTAATTTCGTCCTTTTCGGTGTCGGCTAGTTTGTTGTTCACCATTGGCATTGTTTAAGAAAAACTTGGTTTTTCCGGATATTTGCCAAGAAAGTTAAATGCGACGATATAATTTTTTATTGTAGGTTTAGAAGAGAAAGAAAATACCTACACTTTGGCAAAAACCGCGTTTTAATATCTACATTTGTTTTTAAGTTATTTTAAAATAACCTGTTTTTCAAATGATAAATAATTTTATCAATTATTTGTCAAAATAATCTCTGTGACAGTTAAAGAATAATAACTGTAGAGAAAAAAAATACAGAAAACTATTTTATAGTTTATATTGTATTCACTAAAAAACAGAATGAGCAATCGAAAACGTGAAAATGCAGCTTTTTTTAACTCTTATTTAAATATTAGTCAAATAGGCTTGGAAATAAAAACAAGAACAAAAGACTGGAAAGCGACATGACTTATTTAAGTTGGCAGTTGTCAGTTCGATATGATACTTATTTGGAATTAGGCAACACATATTTAAAAATTGAATTAACAATTTTCAACTTAAATAAGTCCTGTCGTTTGTCAATCTTGTGTTCTTATTTTAATTTCCAAGCCTACTACACAAGAAAGTGGTTAAAAATGTCAAATTTTTTAGTGGAAACAATGGCAGTCTTAAAATATAAGTAGTGCCCTCGTATATTTTGTTTTAATTCCCAGCAGTTATCGGTCTTGAAAGAAATTACTATTCCGAGAAAGCAAAGAAATATTTTATTATTTTTAAAGTTTTATGAATTGGAAAATAGAAAAGAAATTAAACTTTCGGAAAGTTTTAGAAAAGTTTAGAGCGTCGAAAAACTATTAAAAGAAAAGTTGGTAAGTTTAAATTAATCTCGGATAAAAACCGATAAGCCTTTGAAAAGTGGAGAAAGGAATTATTTTACTTTATATTTTTAAAATCTTAATTAAAAATTAAACAAGCTATTTTTGTGGTGAATGCGCATAAAATATATTTTTAATTTAAAAATCCTAAAATTTATTAACAATATTTTCTCTAGGAACTGTTTTACACCTACAAGAATTCTAGTGAGATTTATTTCTCAAAATTATCACCAAAATTTTTATGAAAATTTCACCCAACATTTTTCGACCGAAAATACAAGCATTTCTCAACGTTGCCAGGTAACCTATGTACGAAATTTTCTTCCTGGTGTACCCTGGAAGGTATTATAGTGGAAATTTTTCGACACAGAAAAATACAATTGAAATAAAATTTATAAAAAGTATTTTGTTTGGTAAATGAAATATAATCTATGATAGTAGACTTTTTGCTAAATAAATTTTCAGTTTAGTAAAGTAAACTCAATATTTGAAAGTAATTAAAATATATTACATCGAAACTGATGCTTCTATGTAATAAAATTGGTAGAAAAAATTTACCGTCTTTAAACAAAATTTTTAAAGTATACGTAGACCCTTGGAGACTTATTGCTAAAAAAAAAATTTTCTACCGGTTTTAAAGTTAACTCAGTATTCGAAAGTAATATAATATATTACATCCGAAACTGATGTTTCTATGTAACTAAAATTGGTAGAAAAAAATTTGGACCATCCTTAAAGCTTAAATGTTATAAAGTATACGTAGACCCTTGGTAGACTTATTTTGCTAGAAAATAAAAAATTTTCTAAACCTTCGTTTTAGGATATAAGTTAACTTCAGTGATTTGCTGAAAAAATTTTTATAAAAAATATATTAAGTTTAGAAAACTGATGCTTCTATGTAACTAAAATTGGTAGAAAAAAAATTTGGACCGTCTTAAAGCTTAAATGTTATAAAGTATACGTAGACCCTTGGTAGACTTATTGCTGAAATAAAATTTTCTACCCGTTTTAGTAAAGTAAACTCAGTATTCAAAAGTAATATAAGATATATAACATCCGAAACTGATGCTTCTATGTAACTAAAATTGGTAAAAAAAGTTTGAACCATGCTTAAAGGTTAAATGTTATAAAGTAGACCTAGAGCCTTGGTAGACTTATCGCTGAAATAAAATTTTCTACCAGTTTTAGTAAAGTAAACTCAATATTCGAAAGTAATATAAGATATATTACATCCGAAACTGGTGTTTCTATGTCAATTTTACCATAGAGGGAGCTTTTTTTCATTGCTTTTCCATCAATATATATTTTTTTATTATAAACGTTAATAATTATTGGTGAAAAATGTTCTTACCAAATACCATTCGAAATCAAATTATGCCAGGAAATTCCTTCTCGCTCACGAATATTTTGAGAAAATTATCCCTCGCTTTGGGCTCGGGATAATTTTCAAAATATTCGTGAGCTTGAAAAAAATTCTGGAAATAATTTGACCCTAATGGTATTGATTGATTGATTAATTGATGAAATAAATACACAAGTTGAGGTTTTGTCCGCCTCGACACTGCAGCCTACAGGGCTTGTTGTATCTCTTGTGTATTTGTTTCAGTTAAAAAGTTTGACAGGTGTAGTAGCCCTTTTACTATTCTTTTCTGGTCTCCAGACTCCTCGTGGTTAGTGTCCACCATGTGGTTTTGATTTGTTCTCCAGTATGTAAGTGCAGGGCACTCATATATGATGTGAGAGGCTGTCTCTTCCTCTTCGTCACATAGTCTGCAAATGGGTTCTTCTCTATAGATGCCCATAGTGTGCATATATTTTCTTAGGGTGCAGTGTCCGGTTATTAATCCTGTCACTATTCTAATCTGATTCCTATTTAGTTTTAGTAATTCACTTGTCAATGCTTTCGATGGTGAGTCCAACATTGATTTACTGTGATATTGCCTTGGAATGTGGTTCCAGTATGACTGATGTTGTGTTTGAATCCACCGAGTCATGTAGCCACGAACCAAGGCTTTTGGTATTCAAAAAGGTTCAGGACCCACAAACATTGTTGCGGACCTCGCCTGGCCAAGGAGTCTGCATTTTCATTGCCTGTATTCCCTGTGTCCTGGCACCCAGGAAAGTGTAACTCTGTTGTGGTTAGCCAGGTTTAGGAGGCATTGCAGACAGTTCCAAACCAACCTTGAGTTGACTTGTTGGGATGCCAAAGCTTTTATGGCCGCTTGACTATCAGAGAAGACAGTAATGTCCCTGCCCTTATATCTCCTCCTCAAGTTCTCTCGCAGACAAAGTTCAATGGCATATATTTCCGCCTGGAAAATAGTGGCATATTTCCCCGGGAAGCATAAGCATTAAACCTGGGGGTCATACCATGTATTCCTGGTCCGGCTCCATTGTCAGTCTTAGATCCATCGGTATACCAAACCAAATTCCGAGACTGACCAGGAGATCGCTCACTACCGCCCCAGGTAAGCTGGGTTTTGTATGGTCTGTGTGTATTTATCCGTTTTGGCATTGTATCACTGTTCATCTAAAATATTGGGTTTGTGATACTGCTCGTTATTCTGGTGTGTCCTAGGGCAGGCCCAGAGCACCAGTTGCCGTTACATTTCAGCCTGTATGCCCCAATCCTCGCCTCCGCCTTAATAATTATACCAGGGGAGGCTTAGTAGGATTTCCATGGCTGCAGTTGGAGTGCTTCTAACAGCTCCTTATACAGAGACATGCTAGTCGCTGGAGTTTGGATAACTCCAGCTCTGCTTTCCTCTGTTCTATTTTTGACCACCAGATAGTTGAACCGTAGGTTATCATGGGTCTTACCCCAGCAGTGTACAACCAGTGCACTATGCGTGGCTGAAATCCCCAATTCTTTCCCACAGCTCTTTTGGTAGCCATTAGAGCCATTTTGCCCTTATTAATCACATTCTGTATATGTGGATTCCAGGTTAGCTTAGAATCCAGAGTTAATCCAAGATACTTTACCTCCTGGACATAGTTGAGTGTGGTACCGAAGAAGTGAGGAGATATTAAATCATCCAGCTTCCTTCGTCTAGTGAAGGGTATTAGCGCAGTTTTGCCAGGATTAACAGTAAGGTTTTCCTTGTTGCACCATCCCTCCAAAATTCTCAGTGCCATTTGCATAAGCTCCGAGGTTGTTTTGTTATGCTTCCCCACGACAAGTATAGTGATGTCATCCGTATTCCCCTGGGTATAGAAGCCATTATTATTCAGTTCCACCAGGAGTTCGTGAACAACCATATCCCACAGTAGTGGGGATAGAACCCCTCCCTGTGGGCATCCTTTGACCACTGACACCTCCATTGTTTCGCTGAATAACGTTGCTTGCGCTGGTCTGCCAAGTAACATGTTGTTTATCCACCTACAAATGGTGTCGTTAACATTATGTCTGGCAAGAGCCGTGGCCATTGAGTTGAAGGAGGTTCGATCAAAAGCTCCCACAATGTCAAGAAATGCAGCAAGTGCAATTTCCTTGTTGTTCAGTGCGAGTTCTAATCTGGTCACCAGTTGATAATGAGTAGTAATGGTATTACTAGTGAAAATTTTTATGAGTCTTTTGGTAATAGCACATTTATTTACGTTTGATACTTACATTAAATTTTAATAAAATTATTGCTAGGATTCATGTGATGCTCATGCGCACAAATGCTAATTTTATAAGCAGCTGTTACAAAACCTCAAAAAGATGCTGGTGTCGATAGATGCAACAAACGCCTTAAAATAGCTATTTGTGTATTAAGAATGGAAAGTGATACATTGCTGCTCTGAGCGAGAAGTTTGCGAGAGCGGCAATCTCACTTTGCACTCGAATTACATACAAGGTTGTTTCTACAACCGCAGATTTTATAAAAAAAATTGGTAAAAATTAATAATTATTGATAACATTAAATTTGACAGTTTAAAAACTGTCAAATTAAAACAACAGTTAAAAACAGTTATATAGTTTTTCTATTATAGTTTCCATGGTAACTCAGCGAGCGTTTTGGTTACTTTACCGCTCGGTGAGCGACAAAGTAAGAAAACGCTCGCTCCTCGGAAAAGTACAACATTGCGCTTTCTTTTCGAAGCACAAACATAGTACTTTTCGCTTGGTTGTAGAAAAAAATATTTATAAAATTGAAACAGATGTTAAATTATAGATCTATGCACATAAACCAGAAACTAAACAGCAGTCGACTGTATGGGTGTTTCAAGAATTACGAAATCCAACAAAAGTTATTCGCTCTCAAGGCACTTGTTTTCTTGAAAAATCTGGTCATATGACAGCAGGAAAACGTAAAAAGGTCAATTTAAAATGGTACACAACCATTTGTTTTCCAGGGGATGTCCGTCAACCCCCCTGGGATTTTAAAAGTTGCCTAAAATAAAACAATTCCCGTCTAAATTCTTAAATTTTACAATATCGCTTGGAAATTTAAATGAGTATGATTATTATTTTAAAATTAAAGTTGTGGCATATTTATTTGTGTTTTTAATTCAATTAATTCTACACTAGCAAATTGACCTAAACTTTTTGACCCCCTCTACATTTTTTTCTGGCGGCGGCCCTGCAGTGGGGTAAGGAAAACAATCAAGCGACCTGTGGTTGGATTACTCTTCATTAAGACAGAGTCAGCTGTATCGCATCTTATCTTACAACCGACTATCTAAGCACTCAAAAAATGAAATTAATGGGTCATCCGGCGTACAGTCCTGATTTGACACCTAATGACTTCTTTTATTTCGAACGTCAAACATAAACTGAGTCATCGTTGATCCATTCAAAAACCATATTTTGAAGGTGTCTCAAGTTAAATTAAAGGTCATAAAGGAGAATATTTTGACAAAGCGAAAGTCATTTTTAAAAATATTTTACTTTTCTTTATTACAATTAAGCTCAAAATATAAATGACACTCGTACAAATTTTCTAACTTATTTTAAAAGTTTGAAAGTTAAATAGGAAATTTACTTAACTGAATTTGAAACAATATTAAGGGGGATCTAGCACAGTGTTTTGTATTAATACAGAAAAGGAGGTAAAATCACGAAACGCAAATTTCAGGCAAAAAGCAGGTACTTAAAGTAACTTGTATTATGTTAAAAAAGGTGCCCAGTATTGAATTAAACCACTTCCGATACTGGGAAAAAGGGTTGGCGACGGGGAGGGGTCATTTAATGGGGGGGGATGAAAAAAAAACTTACCCAATCGATAAATCATCGTTTTTTATCATGAAAACATAATACAACCTAATACAACTTTTCATAAAAATAAACCCCTTCCAAGTAATAGCGCAAGGAAAATGGTGATTTTTGCAATAAAAAAAGGTTACATTGTTTAAAGTTTTTTTTTAATTTAACCAAAAATGTGGTAGTATTAAAAATTTATATTAATATAATATATATATATATATATATATATTATATATATATATATTATATATATATATATATATATATATATATATATATATATATATAATAATATATATAATAATATATATATATACATATATATATATATATATATATAATATAATATTATATTAATATATATATAATATATATATATTAATAATAATATTATATAAAATATAAAATAATATTATATATTATATATACATAAAATAATATTTATATATATATTATATATATATAATATACATTATATAATATATATATTATATTATATATATAATTATAATTATAATATAAATATATATTAATATAAAGTATTTTAATTAACAAATAAACGTTTTTTAATTTTGTACGATGGTATGAAGGATATTGGCAAAAATAGTTGCTTAACGAAAAATGAAGAGACCGGATCGTTCTGACGTAAATATCTGGAAAAATATTACTTCCACCAAAACCAGAACCGTTTAAAATAACCAGAAAAAAGTTATGGGCAAAATAAACTTTTTCAAATTTTTTCATGTTAATTTTTTAGCGCTATCTAGACTGTGTTGTTTGAAAAAACTAATCCTTTAGTGAAAAGTCAGAACATATGTCCCTAAATATGTCCAGTCATTTTTAGCCCTATCGGATAATTATTTTTTATGTTTTGGACTGATAAATGTGGGTCAAATTTTGTTTTTTTTTTGTAAGACATTTTCAGTTTTTAGTAGTCTGAAAGCATTTATTTTAAACAGCAGAACTTTGCAGCCTTTATTCAGAGTTGTTTTTATTTTAATTTTCTTTATTGATCTTTTATCTGTAAGGAGATTTGGCCGTTTAAAAGTGCTTATTTTATGTTTGCAACGGTCAATGTTTTTTTCGGGTAAAATTATAAAAAAATGCTCAATCCAATTGAAATTTGCCAATACCTGACATTTTGGGGATAACCATAGCTTTAAAATGGTTCATTGTAATCTTGTTATTATAAGTCAAAAAAAAGTTACGGCCAAAAATTCTCTTTTTTCCGCAATTACTAAAAACGTTTTTATTTAATTTAGGGGTAGTTTTCCTGGGGATGGGGGAGGGTTAATAATTTTGTTTTACCGAAAACAATGTTAGTTTGTCGGTTCTAAAACGAAAAGTTGCAACAAAAAAATTAAGGTTTTTTTCATTATTTTTTAATTTAGGGTTTTTTCACCCCCTGGGGGAGGGGGAGGGGGAATAAATGTCATAATAGTCAAAATACGATAAAGTATTTTCAAAAAATTGTTAAAAAAATAATAATAATCAAAGGTCATGTTTTTTGTATTCTTTCTTATTATGAGAGTAATTTTAACCCCTATATCTCAATTTCAGTGCATAATTACAAAAAATCTTTTTAATTAATCTGAAAAAATTGCATTTATTTGATAATCTGAGCTTTACTTCCCAAATATTTCAAAAAACCCGTTAAAAAGGGTAGTTTTTACTTTTTAAGGGTGTTTCAGAAATTTCTGACATTAAAATCGTAATTAGTGATCCAAAAAACCCCCCGGTATCCATTTTCATGAAAATTTATTTAGTTTGGTTTTAGTAGTTTGGCCAATTTTTACAGCGTTTTGGACCAAATCCCAGTAACCAAACTTGTTTAATTCCATATTTGACATATTTTTTGACAAATTTCAAAAAATTTCAAGTTATTCTAATTTGCCCGAAAAACTGCTTCATTTTACAAAAAAAATACCCCTTTCCTGTACTATATACAATTTTTCGTGCAAGTACTTTTTACTTTTTTTTCATTTTTATGAAAAAAAAATCTATCTGAGCTACCGACTTGTACCTACAAATACACTCCTTCAAATATATACTAAATACTTTTAAAAAAATGTTTCCTCAGGCTTTCCCAATTTCTTCTTTTCGGTAATTACCTAATATTTTTCCAAATAAAGCGCACCCCCCGCCCCTTTATCTCTCCTCCTTAACGAGGACGTATTTTTCACTGAAGTTTTCCCAACTTTTAATTAGGAAAACTCGATTTGAAATACTTTAAAGGACCCAAATAATGCCCTTCTTTCGTCCGTCGAACGAGGAACAAAAACATTCGCCATTAATTAAAATTTTTAGAAAATTCTTTAATTAACCAATTAATTTTAGTTGGCAAAAAGAGTGTTTTCCGAACGCTTTGTTTAAAGTTTCTAGAGGGGGATGTTTGTTGAGGGTATAATATCGCTTATTTTGTTGTCAAGGTGTAAAACACGCTTACGCTGTCAAAATGGTTTTAATTTTAAGCATTTATACTAATCAAAACAAAAATATATATATATAAAGAATCTAAAAAGTATTGTGCAAAATTTTATAAAATTTTTTAAACATTTATTTATATAACTTCAAATTATAGACCTAGTTTTTTTAGTAAAGTTGATAGAGAACAACTAAATTTTTGATTCGAAAAATTTGTTAGTTAATTTCTTATACTAATTACAAAAAGCAATGCATATATATATATATATATATATTTTATATATATATATATATATATATATATATATATATATATATATATATATATATATATATATATATATATATATATATATATATATATATATATATATAATATATATAAACTAATATACAGGGTGTTCCATTTTAAACGCATTTCCGATGTTCTTTTCTTTTATCTGATGACACATTCTGTCAGTTCGCAAAATATTTCATATTATATTCTGTATATATATATATATATATATATATAGATATATATATATAAATATATATACAGGGTGCCACAGATTCGAGTGCATGCATGGGGATCTCGGCAACCGTAAGAGATACGAAGTCAGTTAAATTTATGCAAAGTTGCGCCTTTGGTTACCTAACAACATGCCGTTTAGAAAGTTGTCCGAGTACTTCCGGAGATATCCGGAAAAAACTGAAATTTGTCGATTTCGTTTTTATTTTTTTCTGACGTTATTTAAAGGGATAGGGAAAAACAAAAGACACTTGCCCATGGCCACTTTTTTAGATCTACAAAACAGCGTTGAGAGATTTTCCGTACGACGTTTCGTTTTCGTTAAACCAACATCAACATTATATGATGAGGTGTTCTATATTCTTTTGGGGTATCTCATTTCACCCGACCTCTAACTTAAATCTCAGTACTACCAGAGTCTGATGAGCCTGCTATAAATGCAGCATTTTGCGACATAGAATGTCTCACACATGTTTGATCAAAGAGAGATTAGGTGATCTTGAATATGTGCTTACGATCGCAACGATTTGGCTTGTGCTAGAGTTTTTAGCCTTCAATCAAATAGGTCCAATATCCCTTGGCCTAAACTTACCTTTAGACTTTCTACCAAATTCCCACTTCGACTTCTTTCACTTTCTAGGTTTCTAGGTTCTGCAAAAACTGAAACAAGTAATGCGGTACTGTTTCAAAGACGAACATGTGGTTTTATTACCAGAAGTGTCCTGCTACCATATTCGATAGCACCTCATACTGTTATACCCACGGTGTGATGAACATGTCTCTCCATATTAAACTAAGGACAACGTCCTTTATCATTTCACCGTCTTACCATTGCTTGACCATAATGCATACCCAAACAAAAACGAGATTCATTACGAAAGTCCACCTGGTTCTATCTTTTTTAAAATAGAAACAACTACTAGCGTTATCTGTAAAATACTCTGTGCTTTTGAAACCGCAGACTTTCATTAACATCCTGTCAAAGTTTCATAAAGATCGGATATAAACATGTCAAGTTATTGCGTCGAATAAGTTAGTATGTTTTAAATATCATTCGAAAAATGAGTTTCAAACAAAGAACTGCGATTGAGTTTTTGTTAAACTTGGTAAATCTTTTACCGAAACACAGCAAATACTTAAACAAGCATATAGTCATGATTTTTTATTCCGCACGCAAGTTTACGAGTGGTACAAGTGAATTAAAGATGGTAGAGAAACCATTAGCGATGACGAAGAACCAGGCCATCCAAAGTCGGGTTTATTCACAAAATACATTAAAGAAATGCGTTAATTTATTAAAAATAATAAAAATTGTCAGTGCGCTTCATTAAAATGTAATTGGACATCCTTTCTACTACCGTTTATCGCATTTTGACCGACGAATTGGGACTTCGCAAGGTAAATTCACGATTTGTTCCACACAAACTCACTGATGACTAGAAATGGGATCAAATTAAACATTGCAAAGACATTATTAAAAGTGCTCGTAAGGACCACAAGTTTATAAAATAATAGAAACTGGTGACGAGACATGGTGTTTTGAATATGAGCTGAAAACAAAGCGTCACTTTGCTGAATGGAGGTCACCTGAGGAAGGAAATCCCAAAAAAAGTCGTTTGAAGAAGTCAAAATTGAAGAAGAATGGTTATTTGTTTTTATAATTCGCAGGGTATAATTCACAAAGAATTTTTCCCAGCCATTCAAACAGTGACGGGGGAGTCCTATCGTAACGTATTACGACGTTTGCTTGCCGGAATTCATCGCATTCGGCCTGAATATCGCGAACCAGGAAATTGGTTACTTTTGCACGATAATGCTCTCCCTATCTCATCGTTCACGCTTTGTGAGTGAATTTTTGTCAAAAAATCAAAGTTTTACGTTGCATCATTCACCGTTTTCACCTGATCTGGCACCCTGCGATTATTTTCTGTCCTCGAAACTTCACCTAACAATGAAAGCGAAGCACCATTACTCAAATGACCGCATTTAAAAGTGACGACCCTACTGTTATGCGAAGTCTTTTCCTAATTTGTCTGAGTAGTTCTTCCTTCGTTCTTTTGGATGGGCCCCTTATGAAGCTTTTTCCATGTCTACATCTACTGAGGTTTCCCCAGTATTCCTCGTGTTTGTTTTGGATCCATTCCCTGGATTGTCCTCGTGCTGTAGTTTGGTCACTCCAAAGGCCGGTTCTGGTCCAAAGAATGGTGTGGATGATCCCTGTCTCGCTAGTTCATCCGCTTTTTCGTTGCCTTCTATTCCCGAATGTCCTGGTACCCACAAGAGAGTTACTCTGTTGCGTTCTCCAGGACTTCCAGTTCTTTTTGACATTCCCATGTCAGCTTGGAGTGCCCCCAGTGACACTTGGCTGTCTTTTATTATGCAGATCCGCTTGTTTTTATAAGCCCTTCTGTTATTTTCTTTTGCACAGTGTAGTAAAGCTCTCTCTTTAGCCCCACTTCTATTTTTAGACCAATCTTTGTATAAAACAAGGCCTCTAGGAATAAGAATGTTTTCCATATGACCCTTCCACTTGCTTCTGTCCGAGATCGTTTTAGACTTTCTATAAAAGTGGTAGGTTCTTGGTATGCAGTTTCATATTACAAGGGTTAATTTGACATTGTAGAGCTATACTTCCCTGCATCCTGAATCAAATAAACTTTAAAAATTTCTAAGGTGCAGTTAGTTACAAAAACAAAAAATGAAAAGTTATTTATATTTGCCAAGAGGCTAAAAAATACTGAAAGAAAAACAGATGTATTTCACACACACTTCTTAAACACCCTGTATCTGAATAGGTCGCCCTGTATATTTTAATCACCAGCAAATCAAAGCTTTCGTATTTAGATGCTCATTAACGGTCTTCTCTTGAAAACAAATCTTAAAACGCTTATCTAAACTGCACACCGCCATTTTTGTAGCACCCCATAAAAGAGGGTAGATATCAGCCCTCGGTCTACACTTAAAGAATGATAAGAATTCGCGATAAAGAAAAGAGTATTTCTGTTGGATTATACTTTTAATCAATGAGGGATTTATGAGCTAAAAATATAAGGAAATTTGGTTTCCCGCTGGGGATAAGTAGAGGTCTTTTTAAAAATGAAAATTTACCATTTTCCCCTTTTATGTAGGGGACAAAAGTGTGGATTATGTTATTTATAAAGCTAGTTTACGGCCAATTTGCCCCTGTAAAGCAAAGGGCGGTTTTTTGCTAATTTTTAGTCTATAAATACGAAAATAATGGTAAAAACCTAAGACGTTGTCAAATTTAGGTTTTTCTCAAGTTAGAGTAATTGTGCACAATCCGGCAACACCACAAAGTCTTAGCCCTATAGGATTTAAAAAATGAAATAAATAAAAATAACTCAAACATTTTGTAACTCAAAATCTATACGTGGTGAAAAATGTTGGTTGTTGAACTCGCAATCAGGATGCTTTAAGTCCTCTAGTTCAGCCATTATAGGACCCGTAGCAATTAAATTTTAATTAAAAAATATGAGCAATGGATCATTCGACACGAAATGAAAATCTGAGAAAGGCGTTTTGAGGATTTTTTCTACCAATAAAAATTGCAATTGTTATTACCAAAAAACGAAAAAAAAAAGAAGTCATTTGGATTTTTGATAATAACTAAAAAACCATAAGAGATAGCGGAAACTGCAAAAAAGATTCTTGAAGGGAAGGAAGTTTCTAAAAAAAGGTCCCGACTACCGGAACTCTATCTCCATTATTAATAATTTTGATTCAACGCTGAAAATGGGAGTCCACGCGACATTTTTAGTTGCGCGTCACAATAAATAATTCTTTTTAAGGTATTAAATATTGATTAGAAAATTTTAAAAATTATGGTGTATTCAGTACACTTTGAAGTATTCATTCCTGTTAAAAATTTAACTTAAAGTTAATTTTTCAACAAGTTAGACAATTCTAAATTAACAAAATTGTTTTGAAATTTCGTCTTCCTTGTACATTAAAAAAAATGTTTAAATTATTGTCGTCTAATTTTTTCACTTCGTGAAGCCCTTCTTATATACATACTTAACAAGATCACGCCATAAAAGTTTAATAAATTTTAATCCTTTGTTTATAACAATTTTATAGATTAGATTATTTGAGCGGAGATGGCAAAATAGACCTCCACCACTGCAACTTTCCAGATTTATTGTGTTTTCTCCTATCGTTCTTTAGAGTACATTGTCTAGGCCGTCTTCTTAACTAGACTCCAGAGTCTTGACACTGGCCACTCCATATATGATGCCCTGTTTTTTGGCTTTTCTCACCAAGCCTAGTAAAGCTTAGCCTACATCAAAGATAATACTACTACGGATAAGATGAACCATTCAATGCTATATTTTTGATACCCAATGGACTTTGGCTAACG